>JAWQFJ010000067.1:0-17500 GCA_034096865.1 Theodoxus fluviatilis
GGGGGGGGGGGGGGGGGTGGGGGGGTGGGGGGGGGTGGGGGGGGGGTGTTGGGGGGGAAGTGTTGGGTGGTGTGGGGGGGGTGGGTGGGGTGGGGGTGGGGGGGGGGGGGATGGGGGGGGGGGGGGGGGGGGGGGGGTGGGGGGGTGGGGGGGGAGGGGGTGGGGGGGGGGTGGGGGGGGGGGTGGGGGGGGGGGGGGTGGGGGGGGGTGGGGAGAGGGGGGGGGGTGGGGTGGGGTGGTGGGGGATGGGGGGTGGGAGATGGGGGGAGGGGTGGGGGGGTGGGAGGGAGGGGGGGTGGATGGGGGGGGGGAGTGGTGGGTGGGGGGGGGGAGGGGGGGAGGATGGGGGGGGTGGGGGGGGGGGGGGGGGGGGGGGAAGGGGGGGAGGTGGGGGTGGGGGATGGGGTGGGGTGGGGGTGGGGGGGGGGAGAGGGGGGTGGGGTGTTGGGGGATGGGGAGGGGGGAGGGGGGGGGGGGGGGAGGGGGGTGGGGGGGGGAGTGGGGGGGGTGGGGGGTGGGAGGTGGGGGTGGGTGGGTGGTGGGAGGGGGGGGGGGGGGGGGGGGGGGGAGGGGTGAGGGGGGGGGGGGTAGGGGGGGGGGGGGGGGGGGGGGGGGTCAGCTGGGGGGGGGGGGGGGGTGGGGGGGGGGTGGGAGGGGGGGGGGGGGGGGGGTCGGGGGGGGGGGGAGGTGGGATGGGGTGGGGGGTGTGGTGGGTGGGGGTCTTAGTAGGGGGGGGGGAGGGGGGGGGGTGGGGGGGTGGGGGGGGGTGGGGGGGGGGGGGTGGGTGGGGGGGGGGTGGAGGGGGGGGTGGTGGGGGGGGGGGGAGGGGGGGGGGATGGGTGGGGGGTGATGGTGGTGTGGGGGGGGGGAGGGGGGGTGGGGAGGGTGGGGGGGGGGGGGGGGAAGGGGGGGTGGGGGGGGGTGGGGGGGGGTGTGCGTGCGTGTGTGTGTGTGCGCGCGTGTGCGAGTGTGTGTGTGCGTGCGTGTGTTTGCGTGAGAGCCTCTTTCAGCTGCTTAACTCCACACCTGGCAACCAACATGGCGGCAGGTCACGTGACTCACCAGCCTTCTTGCGAGGGATGACGGACTCCTCGCCCTCCAGGGGCTCGGACTCGCCCACGGCGTTGACTGCCCGGATGCGGAAGGTGTACTCATTGTCCACCACGAGGTGGCGCGCGATGTAGTCGCATGAGCTGGCGTCCGTGGTGCCCGCCCTGCCCCACGTGGTGCGCCTGGCCTCCCTGATCTCCACCGCGTAGCTCAGGATGGGACTGCCCCCGTCGTCTGGGCTGGGTTGCCATGACAACTCGGCCCTGTCCTCGCTCACAGACACGATCTGCAGGGGACCCTTCGGGGGCGCCGGCTTGTCTGCAGGGAGAGGTGAGGACATGGATTTGAGATCGTTGTAAAGGGAGGGAAAAACGGAGGAGTTGGAGAGAGAGAGAGAGAGAGAGAGAGAGAGAGAGAGAGAAAGAGAGAGAGAGAGAGAGGGAGAGAGAGAGAGAGAGAGAAAGAAGAGACACAGAGAGAGACAGAGAGAGAGAGAGAAGAGACAGAGAGAGAGAGAGAGAGAGAAGAGACACACAGAGAGACAGAGAGAGAGAGAGAGAGAGAGAGAGGGAGAGAGGGAGAGAGAGAGAGAGAAGAGACAGAGAGAGAGAGAGAGAGAAAGAGAGAAGAGACAGAGAGAGAGACAGAGAGAGAGATAGAAGAGACACAGAGAGAGACAGAGAGAGATAGAGAGAAAGAGAGAGATAGAGAGAGAGAGAGAGAAGAGAGAGAGAGAAGAGACACAGAGACACAGAGAGAGAGAAGAGACACAGAGAGAGACAGAGAGAGAGAGAGAGAGAGAGAGAGAAGAGACACACAGAGAGACAGAGTGTCGCAGAAGTAGAGACAAATACAGGGAGTCCGTGCGTGAAAGACAGAGAGTGAGATGGATGGAGAGTGAAAGGCAGAGAGTGAGATGGATGGAGAGTGAAAGACAGAGAATGAGATGGATGGAGAGTGAGAGACAGAGAGTGAGATGGATGGAGCGTGACAGACAGAGAGTGAAATGGATGGAGAGTGACAGACAGAGAGTGAGATGGATGGAGAGTGAAAGACAGAGAGTGAGATGGATGGAGAGTGAAAGGCAGAGAGTGAGATGGATGGAGAGTGAAAGACAGAGAGTGAGATGGATGGAGAGTGAGAGACAGAGAGTGAGATGGATGGAGAGTGACAGACAGAGAGTGAGATGGATGGAGAGTGACAGACAGAGAGTGAGATGGATGGAGTGTGACAGACAGAGAGTGAGATGGATGGAGTGTGAAAGACAGAGAGTGAGATGGATGGAGTGTGAAAGACAGAGAGTGAGATGGATGGAGAGTGAAAGACAGAGAGTGAGATGGATGGAGAGTGAAAGGCAAAGAGTGAGATGGATGGAGAGTGAGAGACAGAGAGTGAGATGGATGGAGCGTGAAAGACAGAGAGTGAGATGGATGGAGAGTGAAAGGCAGAGAGTGAGATGGATGGAGAGTGAGATACAGAGAGTGAGATGGATGGAGAGTGAAAGACAGAGAATGAGATGGATGGAGAGTGAAAGACAGAGAATGAGATGGATGGAGAGTGAAAGACAGAGAGTGGGATGGATGGAGAGTGAAAGACAGAGAGTGAGATGGATGGAGAGTGAAAGACAGAGAGTGAGATGGATGGAGAGTGACAGACAGAGAGTGAGATGGATGGAGAGTGAGAGACAGAGAGTGAGATGGATGGAGAGTGAAAGACAGAGTGAGATGGATGGAGAGTGAAAGACAGAGAGTGAGATGGATGGAGAGTGAAAGACAGAGAGTGAGATGGATGGAGAGTGAGAGACAGAGAGTGAGATGGATGGAGAGTGAAAGACAGAGAGTGAGATGGATGGAGAGTGAGAGGCAGAGAGTGAGTTGGATGGAGAGTGAAAGACAGAGAGTGAGATGGATGGAGCGTGAAAGACAGAGAGTGAGATAGATGGAGAGTGAAAGGCAGAGAGTGAGATGGATGGAGAGTGAGAGACAGAGAGTGAGATGGATGGAGAGTGAAAGACAGAGAGTGAGATGGATGGAGAGTGAAAGACAGAGAGGTGGATAAAGGGGCTAAAGCTCAGGGCTAGTATACTACAGCGAGACCAAAACATGTTCCGTGCAAACAAAACGACCTGAAATAATCCAACCTATTGCTGGGAAGAGAAATGGCGTAATGAAAAAAGTCCGCCCGAGGAGTGTCTACGCATGAACAGCAGGAAATACATCCACTGCAGGCACTGTCAATGCGAGAGAGCGAGGCACCGCCTGTCTGTCTGAGTACACTCACTGACAGGAGCGAGGCCCTGTCTATCTGAGTACACTCACTGACAGGAGCGAGGCCCTGTCTTTATGAGTGCACTCACGGACAGGAGCGAGACCCTGTCTGTCTGTCTGAGTACTCTCACGGACAGGAGCGAGGCCCTGTCTTTATGAGTGCACTCACGGACAGGAGCGAGACCCTGTCTGTCTGTCTGAGTACACTCACTGACAGGAGCGAGGCCCTGTCTGTCTGAGTACACTCACTGAAAGTAATGAGGCCCTTTCTGTCTGTCTGAGTACACTCACTGACAGGAGCGAGGCCCTGTCTATCTGAGTACACTCACTGACAGGAGCGAGGCCCTGTCTGAGTACACTCACTGAAAGTAATGAGGCCCTGTCTGAGTACACTCACTGACAGGAGCGAGGCCCTGTCTGTCTGAGTACACTCACTGAAAGTAATGAGGCCCTGTCTGTCTGAGTACACTCACTGACAGGAGCGAGGCCCCGCCCGTCTGTCTGAGTACACTCACTGACAGGAGCGAGGCCCCGCCCGTCTGTCTGAGTACACTCACTGACAGGAGCGAGGCCCTGTCTGTCTGAGTACACTCACTGACAGGAGCGAGGCCCTGTCTGTCTGAGTACACTCACTGACAGGAGCGAGGCCCTGTCTGTCTGAGTACACTCACTGACAGGAGTGAGGCCCTGTCTGTCTGAGTACACTCACTGACAGGAGCGAGGCCCTGTCTGTCTGAGTACACTCACTGACAGGAGCGAGGCCCTGTCTGTCTGAGTACACTCACTGACAGGAGCGAGGCCCTGTCTGTCTGAGTACACTCACTGACAGGAGCGAGGCCCTATCTGTCTGAGTACACTCATTGACAGGAGCGAGGCCCTGTCTGTCTGAGTACACTCACTGACAGGAGCGAGGCCCTGTCTGTCTGTCTGTGTACACTCACTGACAGGAGCGAGGCCCTGTCTGTCTGTCTGTGTACACTCACTGACAGGAGCGAGGCCCTGTCTGTCTGTCTGTCTGTCTGAGTACACTCACGGACAGGAGCGAGGCCCTGTCTGTCTGAATACACTCACTGACAGGAGCGAGGCCCTGTCTGTCCGAGTACACTCACTGACAGGAGCGAGGCCCTGTCTGTCTGAGTACACTCACTGACAGGAGTGAGGCCCTGTCTGTCTGAATACACTCACTGACAGGAGCGAGGCCCTGTCTGCCTGAGTACACTCACTGACAGGAGTGAGGCCCTGTCTGTCCGAGTACACTCACTGACAGGAGTGAGGCCCTGTCTGTCTGAATACACTCACTGACAGGAGCGAGGCCCTGTCTGCCTGAGTACACTCACTGACAGGAGCGAGGCCCCGCCCGTCTGTCTGAGTACACTCACTGACAGGAGCGAGGCCCTGTCTGTCTGAGTACACTCACTGACAGGAGCGAGGCCCCGCCCGTCTGTCTGAGTACACTCACTGACAGGAGCGAGGCCCTGTCTGTCTGTCTGAGTACACTCACTGACAGGAGCGAGGCCCTGTCTGTCTGAGTACACTCACTGACAGGAGCGAGGCCCTGTCTGTCTGTCTGTCTGAGTACACTCACTGACAGGAGCGAGGCCCTGTCTGTCTGTCTGTCCGAGTACACTCACTGACAGGAGCGAGGCCCTGTCTGTCTGTCTGTCTGAGTACACTCACGGACAGGAGCGAGGCCCTGTCTGTCTGTCTGTCCGAGTACACTCACTGACAGGAGCGAGGCCCTGTCTGTCTGTCTGTCCGAGTACACTCACTGACAGGAGCGAGGCCCTGTCTGTCTGAGTACACTCACTGACAGGAGCGAGGCCCTGTCTGAGTACACTCACTGACAGGAGCGAGGCGCTGTCTGTCTGAGTACACTCACTGACAGGAGCGAGGCCCCGTCTGTCCGAGTACACTCACGGACAGGAGCGAGGCCCTGTCTGTCTGTCTGTCCGAGTACACTCACTGACAGGAGCGAGGCCCTGTCTGTCTGAGTACACTCACTGACAGGAGCGAGGCCCTGTCTGTCTGAGTACACTCACTGACAGGAGCGAGGCCCTGTCTGTCTGAGTACACTCACTGACAGGAGCGAGGCCCTGTCTGTCTGAGAACACTCACTGACAGGAGCGAGGCCCTGTCTGTCTGAGTACACTCACTGACAGGAGCGAGGCCCTGTCTGTCTGAGTACACTCACTGACAGGAGCGAGGCCCTGTCTGAGTACACTCACTGACAGGAGCGAGGCCCTGTCTGTCTGAGTACACTCACTGACAGGAGCGAGGCCCCGTCTGTCCGAGTACACTCACTGACAGGAGCGAGGCCCTGTCTGTCTGTCTGTCTGAGTACACTCACTGACAGGAGCGAGGCCCCGCCCGTCTGTCTGAGTACACTTATTGACAGGAGCGAGGCCCTGTCTGTCCGAGTACACTCATTGACAGAAACGAGGCCCTGTCTGTCTGAGTACACTCATTGACAGAAACGAGGCCCTGTCTGTCTGAGTACACTCATTGACAGGAGCGAGGCCCTGTCTGTCTGAGAACACTTACTGACAGGAACGAGGCCCTGTCTGTCTGAGTACACTCACGGACAGGAACGAGGCCCTGTCTGTCTGAGAACACTTACTGAAGGGACTCTTGATGAGAATGGGTTTGCTTTCCAGGAAGTCACCCATGCCCTTGCGGTTCATGGCGCAGACCCGGAAGTAGAACTCGGTGCCTTCGGCCAGACCGCGCGCGGTGCATGATGGGGAAGCGTCCACAGTGCGAGTGCAGGCAGACCACGTGGTCCGCATGATCTCACGCTTCTCGATGACGTAAGCAGTGATGGCGGCGCCTCCGTCGTGTTTGGGTGGCTTCCAGGTCAGAGTGACGTAATCAGAGCCCACTTCCGTTGCTTCAATGGGGACCTCGGGGCGTCCAGGTGGACCTGCGCAGTCAACGACAGGAAGTCACGTGACCAAGCAGTTATAAGAGACAGGAGCATATCTTGTAGATTAATATTGCTTTCACGAATGAATAAAGTGACAATGTACAGAATCACACTCTTGGTTGTACACGACAAACAGAGCACTACAGTCGGAGAAACGAAAGACAAAATGTACGTCTTTTTTCACGGGTGACAACAAAAGCGGCTTTTCCTGTGAAAATGGGCATACATTGTTTTGTTCTTTAGCAGGGAAACTGGCCCGATATATTTTTTATACATTTGATAAGCTTTTAAGATTGTCTAATTAAAAAAACAGCTTAATGAGTCAACACTAAAGCATGATTTTAGTTTATGCTACTCCGCATTACGATAAACAACGCTCATAGCTACCCAGAGAAGTTATCCATACTTCCCTGCCATAGTTCCTAACCATCTGCTATGTATTGTGTCGCATATTTGGTCTGTTTCTGACTTCCTACAGTCTCTTCTTCCCCCCTCCCCAACCCCCCATCTTCATCCTCCCACCCCCTGTTTCTTCCCTCCAAGGCCCAAGTCAAACATCTTCATCCTCCCACCCCCTGTTTCTTCCCTCCAAGGCCCAAGTCAAACATCTTCATCCTCCCACCCCCTGTTTCTTCCCTCCAAGGCCCAAATCAAACATCTTCATCCTCCCACCCCCTGTTTCTTCCCTCCAAGGCCCAAATCAAACATCTTCATCCTCCCACCCCCTGTTTCTTCCCTCCAAGGCCCAAGTCAAATATCTTCATCCTCCCACCCCCTGTTTCTTCCCTCCAAGGCCCAAATCAAACATCTTCATCCTCCCACCCCCTGTTTCTTCCCTCCAAGGCCCAAATCAAACATCTTCATCCTCCCACCCCCTGTTTCTTCCCTCCAAGGCCCAAGTCAAACATTTTCATCCTCCCACCCCCTGTTTCTTCCCTCCAAGGCCCAAATCAAACCCTTGCCATGCTGGGTGTCACCACCGCCGTCCCTAATGAAACTGAACGTGTTGATGAAATAGAGACCCATGATTTATGTCATCTGACTTTTGGTTCACACGACAAATCTTTTATAGGCATGTCATGGCAGAGGCGGGGTCAGTCAGGAAGGACGCAGAGAATCAGGCACTAGCGACTCGTCCACTCTCCATGGAGAGTTCCACTAGATGCCGGCACACGTCCGCATTAAGGGCCAGTCCCACCACTGTGTGTTATCGAACCCGGGTCACTTTCCCAGTCTGACTGCTACCCGGGTGACGAGAGGCAACGCCAGGTAAGCACCTTTGCCCTAGGATGCAACTCTAGGATCAGTGCAGCTCCCAATGCTGCTAACGCTTGCCGCAAGCGATCGCAGGCAAGCGCTCTCTCTAAGCACTGCCAGAACTGGAGGCCCGAACGCTCCTTCCAGAAATTTCCCTCCCTCACCTTGGGGCAGGGTCGGGGTGACGGCGTCCGACTCCAGCGGCTTGGAGTCGCCCACGCTGTTGACGGCGATGACCCGGAAGTAGTAAGCCTTGCCGGTGGTCAGGTCCTTGACCTTGACATGGGTGATGTTGGGAAGGGTCAAGGTCACCTCGGTCCAGAGCTTCTGGTCGGTGGAGATCTCCACGCGGTAACCAGTCAGCGGCGAGCCTCCGTCGTCACGTGACGGGAACCATTCGAGTGTGACGTCACTCTCCCCGACGTGGGGGAAGCGCACGGGTCCACCTGGTCTCTCTGGCACCACTGTGAATGGCAGTGTGAACAGGTGTGAATACTTACAGGTGTGTGAATAGGTGTAAATACCTATAGGTGTGTGGTAGTGTGAGTACGTAGAGGTGTGTGAATAGATGTGAGTGCGTAGAGGTTTGTGTATAGGTGTGAGTACGTATAGCATGTGAGAATAAAGTTAGCTGTGTGAATGTCAATGTGAGTAGGTGTGAGGGCGTAAATTTGTGTGAATAAGTGTATGTATCAGATGTGTAAATAATGTGTGAATAGGTGTGAGTACGTATGAGGTGTATGAACAGGGTGAGCTACGTACTGGGAATGAGAATAGGTTTGAATATGTACAAGGCGTGTGGATAGGACGAGAGGTGTATAGAGAATGAGAATAGGGTGGGATGTGAATAGGGGATGTGAATGAATATGACCTGTGAATTTTCAGAGAGAATAACGCGGAGCGTCAGTCAACAGTATGACTAGTGTGAGAAGTGTACGTTGCCAGTGTGACAAGGAGTGTGTTGTTTGTGGGGACAAGTCATAGCTTGTTGCTAGCGTGAATGGAGTTGGCTGGATGTCACTGTGTGACAAGGAGTGTGTTGTTTGGGGGGACAAGTCCTAGCTTGCTGCTAGCGTGAATGAGTTGGCTGGATCTCACTGTGTGACAAGGAGTGACTAATGAAGGCAAGTGTGAAGACCAGGGGAAGCAAAGATCAGGAAAAGCACCGCTGTGAATGACATGTATGGAGAGGGCGGGTCACACAACACGTCCACACAGCTGACACAACACGTCCACACAGCTCACACAACACGTCCACACAGCTCACACAACACGTCAACACAGCTCACACAACACGTCCACACAGCTCACACAACACGTCCACACAGCTCACACAACACGTCCACACAGCTCACACAACACGTCCACACAGCTCACACAACACGTCCACACAGCTCACACAACACGTCCACACAGCTCACACAACACGTCCACACAGCTCACACAACGCGTCCTCACAGCTCACACAACGCGTCCACACAGCTCACACAACACGTCCACACAGCTCACACAACACGTCCACACAGCTCACACAACACGTCCACACAGCTCACACAACACGTCCACACAGCTCACACAACACGTCCACACAGCTGACACAACACGTCCACACAGCTCACACAACACGTCCACACAGCTCACACAACACGTCCACACAGCTCAAACAACACGTCCACACAGCTCACACAACATGTCCACACAGCTCACACAACACGTCCACACATCTCACACAACACGTCCACACATCTCACACAACACGTCCACACAGTTCACACAACACGTCCGCACAGCTCACACAACACGTCCACACAGCTCACACAACATGTCCACACAGCTCACACAACACGTCCACACAGCTCACACAACACCTCCACACAGCTCACACAACAAGTCCGCACAGCTCACACAACACGTCCACACAGCTCACACAACATGTCCACACAGCTCACACAATACGTCCACACAGCTCACACAACACGTCCACACAGCTGACACAACACGTCCACACAGCTGACACAACACGTCCACACAGCTCACACAACACGTCCACACAGCTGACACAACATGTCCACACAGCTGACACAACACGTCCACACAGCTCACACAACATGTACACACAGCTGACACAACACGTCCACACAGCTCACACAACACGTCAACACAGCTCACACAACACGTCCACACAGCTGACACAACACGTCCACAAATCTCACACAACACGTCCACACAGCTCACACAACATGTCCACACAGCTCACACAACATGTCCACACAGCTCACACAACACGTCCACACATCTCACACAACACGTCCACACAGCTCACACAACACGTCCACACAGCTCACACAACATGTCCACACAGCTGACACAACACGTCCACACAGCTCACACAACACGTCCACACAGCTGACACAACACGTCCACACAGCTCACACAACATGTCCACACAGCTCACACAACACGTCAACACAGCTCACACAACACGTCCGCACAGCTCACACAACACGTCCACACAGCTCACACAACACGTCCACACAGTTCACACAGCGCGTTCACACAGCTCACACAACACGTCCACACAGCTCACACAACGCGTTCACACAGCTCACACAACGCGTTCACACAGCTCACACAGACGAGAGCTCTGCTCCTACCTGGCGCTCGCTTGGGCACGACGGTCGTGTCCAGCTCTGTGGGGTCGCTCTGACCTTCCTCGTTCTCGGCTATGACCCGGAAGAAGTATTCTTGACCCTCCATCAGGCCCTCCACGGTGACTGAGGTCTCGCCGGCCCTGACCTTCTCCGCCTTGATCCAGCTGCCCCAGCGCTTGTCGCGGCGCTCGATGACGTAACCAGTGAGAGGCAGGCCGCCATCGCTCTCTGGGGCGCGCCACTTCAGCTCTACCCCTGATGACGTCACTTCCACCATCTCCAGGTTGCGTGGGGACGATGGCGGAGCTGCAGGAATGAGAGAGAGAGAGATGAAGGCGAGAACAAATGCTGCTAGCACGTGGTGACGATGGCGGAGCTGCAGGAACGAAAGACACAGAGAGAGAGACAGAGAGAGAGAGAGAGAGAGAGAGAGAGAGAGAGAGAGAGAGAGAGAGAGAGAGAGAGAGTGAGAGGAAGGGAGGGAGGGAGGGAGGGAAGGAAGGATGGAGGGAGGGAGAGAGAGAGAGAGAGAGAGAGAGAGAGAGAGAGAGAGAGAGAGAGAGAGAGAGAGAAAGAGAGAGAGAGAGACAAAGGCGAGGAAAAGCGCGGCCAGCACGTGGTGATGGGTGGAATGCTGAGTAACGATCGTGTGTGAAGAGAAGACAGTGGTGCCGTAGAGACAGTGGTGCCGTAGAAACAGTGGTGCTGTAGAGACAGTGGTGCTGTAGAGGCAGTGGTGCTGTAGAGACAGTGCTGCTGTGGAGACAGTGCTGCTGTAGAGACAGTGATGCTGTAGAGACAGTGATGCTGTAGAGACAGTGGTGCTGTAGAGACAGTGGTGCTGTAGAGACAGTGGTGCTGTGGAGACATTGGGAGACAGTGGTGCTGTAGAGACAGTGGTGCTGTAGAGACAGTGATGCTGTAGAGACAGTGGACCTGTAGAGACAGTGGTGCTGTAGAGACAGTGGTGCTGTAGAGACAGTGGTGCTGTAGAAACAGTGGTGCTGTAGAGACTGGTGCTGTAGAGACAGTGGATCTGTAGAGACAGTGGTGCTGTAGAGACAGTGGTGCTGTAGAGACTGGTGCTGTAGAGACAGTGGTGCTGTAGATACAGTGGTGCTGTGGAGACAGTGGATCTGTAGAGACAGTGGTGCTGTAGAGACAGTGGTGCTGTAGAGACAGTGGTGCTGTAGAGACAGTGGTGCTGTAGAGACTGGTGCTGTAGAGACAGTGGTGCTGTAGAGACAGAGGTGCTGCAGAGACAGCGGTGCTGTAGAGACAGTGGTGATGTAGAGACAGTGGTGCTGTAGAGACAGAGATGCTGTTGAGACAGATGTACTGTAGAGACAGTGGTGCTGTAGAGACAGCGGTGCTGTAGAGACAGTGGTGCTGTAGAGACTGGTGCTGTAGAGACAGTGGTGCTGTGGAGACTGGTGCTGTAGAGACAGAGATGCTGTACAAACAGTGGTGCTGTAGAGACAGTGGTGCTGTAGAGACAGTGGTGCTGTAGAGACAGAGGTGCTGTAGAGACAGTGGTGCTGTAGAGACAGTGGTGATGTAGAAACAGTGGTGCTGTAGAGACAGTGGTGCTGTAGAGACAGTGGTGCTGTAGAGACAGAGGTGCTGTAGAGACTGGTGCTGTAGAAACAGTTGTGCTGTAGAGACAGTGGTGCTGTAGAGACAGTGGTGATGTAGAAACAGTGGTGCTGTAGAGACAGTGGTGCTGTAGAGACAGTGGTGATGTAGAGACAGTGGTGCTGTAGATACAGTGGTGCTGTGGAGACATTGGGAGAGAGTGGATCTGTAGAGACAGTGGTGATGTAGAAACAGTGGTGCTGTAGAAACAGTGGTGCTGTAGAGACAGTGGTGCTGTAGAGACAGTGGTGCTGTAGAGACAGTGGTGCTGTAGAGACAGTGGTGCTGTAGAGACAGTGGTGCTGTAGAGACAGTGTTGCTGTAGAAACAGTGGTGATGTAGAGACAGTGGTGCTGTAGAAACAGTGGTGCTGTAGAGACTGGTGCTGTAGAGACAGTGGTGCTGTAGAGACAGTGGTGCTGTGGAGACAGTGGATCTGTAGAGACAGTGGTGCTGTAGAGACAGTGGTGCTGTAGAGACAGTGGTGCTGTAGAGACAGTGGTGCTGTAGAGACAGTGGTGCTGTAGAGACAGTGGTGCTGTAGAGACAGTGGTGCTGTAGAGACAGTGGATCTGTAGAGACAGTGGATCTGTAGAGACAGTGGTGCTGTAGAGACAGTGGTGCTGTAGAGACAGTGGATCTGTAGAGACAGTGGTGCTGTAGAGACAGTGGTGCTGTAGAGACAGTGGTGCTGTAGAGACAGTGGTGCTGTAGAGACAGCGGTGCTGTAGAGACAGTGGTGCTGTAGAAACAGTGGTGCTGTAGAGACAGTGGTGCTGTAGAGACAGAGGTGCTGCAGAAACAGTGGTGCTGTAGAGACAGTGGTGCTGTAGAGACAGTGGTGCTGTAGAGACAGTGGTGCTGTAGAGACAGTGGTGCTGTAGAGACAGTGGTGCTGTAGAGACAGAGGTGCTGTAGAGACAGTGGTGCTGTAGAGACAGAGGTGATGTAGAAACAGTGATGCTGTAGAGACAGTGGTGATGTAGAGACAGTGGTGCTGTAGAGACAGAGGTGCTGTAGAGACAGTTGTACGGTAGAGACAGTGGTGCTGTAGAGACAGTTGTACTGTAGAGACAGTGGTGCTGTAGAGACAGTTGTACTGTAGAGACAGTGGTGCTGTAGAGGCAGTGGATCTGTAGAGACAGTGGTGCTGTAGAGACAGTGGTGCTGTAGAGACAGTGGATCTGTAGAGACAGTGGTGCTGTAGAGACAGCGGTGCTGTAGAGACAGTGGTGCTGTAGAGACTGGTGCTGTAGAAACAGTGGTGCTGTAGAGACAGCGGGGCTGTAGAAACAGTGGTGCTGTAGATACAGTGGTGCTGTGGAGACATTGGGAGACAGTGGTGCTGTAGAGACAGTGGTGCTGTAGAGACTGGTGCTGTAGAGACTGGTGCTGTAGAAACAGTGGTGCTGTAGAGACAGCGGGGCTGTAGAGACAGTGGTGCTGTAGATACAGTGGTGCTGTGGAGACATTGGGAGACAGTGGTGCTGTAGAGACAGTGGTGCTGTAGAGACTGGTGCTGTAGAGACAGAGGTGCTGTAGAGACAGTGGTGCTGTAGAAACAGTGGTGCTGTAGAGACAGTTGTGCAGAGCCACAGGGACAAGTTTCGGTGCACCCACGTCACCTAACACCGCTGGTCACGAGACACGTACCGTAGGGCGACTTGGGGATGACGGGTCTGTCCAGCTCCAGGGGCTTGGACAGTCCGGCCTGGGTCTCCGCCATGACGTGCACGCTGTACTCGCGCCCCTCCAGCAGTCCGGTCAGCTGTGACGTCAGCTTGCTGGAGGCGGGCACGCGCTCCACGTGCGTCCAGGACGTCTTGAAGGCCTCGCGGCGCTCCAGCACGTAGTGTGTGATGGGGGCGCCACCGTCGTCCTGGCTGGGCCGCCATGACACGCGGAACCCGCGGCGGTCCACCTCGGACACCGCCAGGGGGCCCTCGGGGGGTGACGGGGGGTCTGGGGAGGGAGAGAGATGGGGGTTGATGAGGAGGAGGATTGAAAGAAAGTGCAATTGGAATGATGAAAGAATGACGGGTAACATTCGGCCAGAGTTTGCTCAACGCCTCCATGAGCTGGGGCGTTACACATGGTTTCTGTATTTATGATGGAGGGAAATGTGAAACAGAAACTCTCACATATTGCATTATCTCAGCACTTAAAACAAATGAGAATACATGAAGAACATACTTACATGAAAATCAAGCAAAACAACGAACTACTTACACGATCTATGAAAGGAAAGTTGTAAAATATTTTTACGTGAAAGGTGAAAGAGATTTAATAACATTTTTCGTTTGAAAACGCTCCTTAGCAGCATGATATTGAGAACACCATTACGCCTGTCCACACACATCTCAAACAAATGCCAAAGTATTCTACTGATACATCTTTCCAGTTCAGAAGTGGACAGTCTCTAAGGTAACTGTAATATACACCATAGTATGCACACCGTGTCATGAATAAACAACATGTCGTGAATAAACAACGTGTTATGAATAAACTACATGTCATGAATAAACAACATGTCGTGAATAAACTACATGTCATGAATAAGCAACACGTCATGAATAAACAACAGCATGATCTGATACAAAAAGACAGCGAGACTTACTGCAGCAGTGCGACACACGGCACTGAAACAAAGGGACACACGTCAGGAGAGGAGACCAAGGGAGGCAACTCACTGATGGGCTTGGAGATGCGGACGGGCTTGGGTGCTTGGCAACGCTCGCCCACACCAGCCTCGTTTTCGGCGCAGACGCCGATCACGTAATCCTGGTCAGGAGTGAGTCCGGACAGGACGTGTGAGGTCTTGTAGCTGTCCAGTGACGTCAGACGCTCCCAGCTGCCCTCCAGCAGCCTCTCCACGTGATACTCTCGCACCTTGGCTCCGCCATCTTCCCTGGGGGGTTTCCAGTCCACGCTGACCCCGTCCCGCCCCACCACGCGCACGAACAGCGACTCGGGGGCTCCAGGGGGACCTGTCAGGGGCAAAGGTCACAGGTCACAGTTGCTGTCGAGGTCAGTGTGGTTTTGTAGTGGATTTATGATGTGAAAGAATGACATTTGTAAACTCTCTCTGTGTGTGTGTGTGTGTGTGTGTGTGTGTGTGTGTGTGTGTGTGTGTGTGTGTGTATGTATGTGTGTGTGTGTGTGTGTGTGTGTGTGTGTGCGCTGTGTTTGTGTGTATGGTTGCTGTTATTGCTGTTGGAGGGAGATATAAAACAAAACAAGCAATAAAAGACAGTCGAAGTTAATGAGTCCATACAACGATATTTCACCTCCCAAGCTGATTGCGAAGGGGTTACGCCACCCCCCCACCCCCCACCCCCATAATTCTAAGGAAAACAGCGTATTATTAAAAAAAAACCGCCTCCTTTCCCCTCCAATTCCACTCGAAATCTAAAAAAATGCACAATGGCACAGGTCAGATGAGATCTCCCGGCATCTCCTTGAAAGACTCAAAACCTCCCCGTTTAGAATATCCGGGCTACTCACGGATGATCTTCTTGGGCTTGATGATTTCGCTGGTCAAAGGTTGACCCTGACCTTCGGCGTTGACAGCAATGACCTGTGCGCGGTACTCGAGTCCAGCGCTCAGTCCGGTCAAGGTGACGGTCGTGGCCTCTGGCCCCAGTGAGTCTGCGTCTGTCCAAGTCAGGCGGTGGGCCTCCTTGAACTGAACCAGGTGACCTGTGACGGGTCGACCGCCATCTTGGGTGACTGGCCGCCATGACAGGTCTGCGGAGCGGTCAGTGACGTTTTCCACCACCAGGGGGCCTCCTAGTGCTCCAGGCACGCCTGCAGAGAAACAGGGCATTGTGGGATGTCTGCAGAGAAACAGGGCATTGTGGGATGTCTGCAAAGAAACAGGGCATTGTGGGATGTCTGCAGGGAAACAGGGCATTGTTGGATGTCTGCAGAGAAACAGGGCATTGTGGGATGTCTGCAGAGAAACAGGGCATTGTGGGATGTCTGCAGAGAAACAGGGCATTGTGGGATGTCTGCAGAGAAACAGGGCATTGTGGGATGTCTGCAGAGAAACAGGTCATTGTGGGATGTTTGCAGAGAAACATGGCATTGTGTGATGTCTGCAGAGAAACATGGCATTGTGTGATGTCTGCAGAGAAACAGGGCATTGTGGTATGTCTGCAGAGAAACAGGGCATTGTGGGATGTCTGCAGAGAAACATGGCATTGTGGGATGTCTGCAGGGAAACAGGGCATTGTGGGAGGTGTGAAAACAGTTTGCTGATATGCATGTAGACACATCTAGACGGAAAACTGCAATAACATATTTTTTTAATAACTCAGCACCTTTGAATCAGTAATCATTCAAGGAATGCAAGACTGTGTTAAAACAAGGTAGGCTAGCCCAGCACAAGAATATATGTGTGCTCTTTTCAAAGATAAGTGTGGAACTGTCACGGGTCAGCATGTGACCAGACAGAGGAAATACCAAAGAACACGTGAGTGCCTTGCTGCCATCATGCTACATCCCAGCAGACAGAGACTTTCCCTATCTGTGATCAGCGCGCAGCGTTCCAGGAGCGGTCACTCACCGTAGGGGGACTTGATCAGGACTGTCCTGTCAAGGTCAAGCGTTGGGCTGACCCCGACTTTGTTTTCGGCGCTGACCCGGAAGTAGTACTCAGTGCCGGTGATGAGACCCCTGCAGACATGCTCGGTGAGACTTCCGTCCACACGGTCAGCACGTGACCAGAGCGTGCGCGTGGACTCGCGTTTTTCGATCAGGTAGGACGTAATTGGAGAGCCGCCGTCGTCCTTGGGTGGTTTCCATGACAACTTGCAGGAAGTGGCCAGGATGTCGTCAGCAACCAGTGGACCCTGGGGCTTGCCTGGAGGCTCTGGAACAACAGGAAGTGACGTCAGAAACAGGAAGTAACGTCAGTGAGGCAGTGACGTCAGAGAAAAAGTGACGATGTAAGAACTGATCACAAAAAGGGATGATGTCAGGGAGAGTGGCGACGTCATAAGGTGAAAGTGACGTAATAAAATGAAAAAGTTGGTGTCCCAGGAGAAAAAAGAGCTGGATGAAAGACATGTGCAAAAGAAGAAGAGGCAAGAAAAGAGTACTTGCGTCATAGAAGGATGATAGATGAGAAAGAAATGCTCCAGTGTATGAGGCAAAACGTGTTCCCTAAATGCTTAATCTCAATTGGGCACATATCAACCTGAGGTATAAAGGAATACATGTCAAACGTATTTATCATGCAGAGCTAATCCAGCACACACACACACACAAACACACACGCAGGCACAAACACACTCACGCACACACACACACACACACACACGCACACACACACACACACACACACAAACACACACACACACACACTCACGCACACACACACACACACAAACACACACGCAGGCACAAACACACTCACGCACACACACACACACACACACAAACACACACACACACACACACACACACACACACACACACACACACACACACACACACACACACACACACACAAGCGCGTTGAGAGAGAGAGAGAGAGAGAGAGAGAGAGAGAGAGAGAGAGGCAGAGACAGAGAGAGAGAGAGAGAGAGAGAGAGAGAGAGAGAGAGAGAGAGAGATTAGAAAACGACAAGAACAGACTCCACACAATATAGAACGCGAACACACAGCAACCAGACAGAGTTATCCCCCTTACCCGGCTTGCGCATGGGCGTTAC
>JAWQFJ010000067.1:22500-33488 GCA_034096865.1 Theodoxus fluviatilis
TATATTCTTCCCTAAAACTTTCCATTTTCCCCTGAAAAAAGCTCAACTTTCTTCCCTGAAATAACACTCCGCATGCCCCTC
The DNA here is from genome assembly GCA_034096865.1 of Theodoxus fluviatilis. NCBI lineage: Eukaryota > Metazoa > Mollusca > Gastropoda > Cycloneritida > Neritidae > Theodoxus > Theodoxus fluviatilis. Next base: position 22,582 of record JAWQFJ010000067.1, read on the forward strand.
TCCACGAGGACTCCCCGCCACGCCCCTGGTGACACACAGCTCCGCCACCCACCGATGGGTTTCTGGGGTTTGACGGCGGTCTCCGTCTCCGCCATCTTGCCCTGGCCCACGTCATTGACGGCGGCGACAGCGAAGTAGTAGGACGTGGTCTCTGCCAGTCCCTCCAGCACCATCCGGGTGTCCAGGTACTTGGTGCGGCCAGCGTCCTGCCAGTCGGAGGGCGACCTCGCAGCCTGGAACACTATGTAGTCCGTGACCTTTGACCCGCCGTCCTTCTGAGGCGGACCCCACTCCAAGGTCACCGTGCCCTTTCCGACCTTGGTGACCCGGATGTAGGCTGGAGGTCCTGGGGGCTCTGTGGTGGGAGCAAGCAAAAGACGTGAGATCACGTGGTGGGTTTTTGGATACACGAGCAGTGGCGAGATCAATGTTTTACAAAAGCAACTATTCTTTGGAGCAGTGGCAGACACATAAAAATGAAACAACGAGAAGATAAAAAATGCAGAGGCATATCTGTTTATTTAAAAAAAAGAACTAAGGCATATCAACTTCAAAATTCTTCCACCCCTCCATTCTCACCATCCACCCTACCATCCTTCAACAACAAATGGAGGGATCTATTACATGTATTTGATATTTAGTCAGTGAATGAAAAGTTCACAGGACTCCTCTTCCATTCCTGACAGCCATCTCCAGCTTTTCCCACGAGACGACTCTATCTTCAACTCCACCACACACATCTCAGCATGCACACCACATTTTAGAGCAGGCGCGGAATCATGATGACAGGAATGGAGTCTGCAGAGAGAGAGAGAGAGAGAGAGAGAGAGAGAGAGAGAGAGAGAGAGAGAGAGAGAGAGAGAGAAAACACCACTCAGGTACTCACGGAGCTTCTTGCTGGGCCTGGCACTGTCAACTGACGTCACAGGCTCACTCTCGCCCTCGGCGTTGACCGCCGTGACCCGGAACTGGTACTCGCTGTCCACGATGAGGTTGCTGACGTTAAAGGTCGTCTGAATGGCCTTAACCTCTCCCAGACGCAGCCACGTGGTGCGACGTGTTTCGCGTTGGTAGATGACGTAAGCAGTGAGAGGCGTGCCTCCGTCTGACGTGGGCGGTTTCCATGACAACTTGCAGCTGTCATCTGTGACGTCATCAATGGCCAGTGGTCCTTCAGGAGCTCCAGGCACGGCTGAAAAAAGGCTCCTGGTTAGTGGCCTAAAACTTGACGATTTTGTTGATTTATATTATTTATTTTATCTAATTTTTAGTTAGGAACATGTTGCTTTTCTTTGGTTCTGTAAAGTTGTTGCAAAGTAACTAAGAGGTTGGTGCTCTAACTTTCGGGAAGTAAAGGAGACCCCATTGACATCCTCACTCCCATCCCAGCCCTGAATGGAGTCCGACAGTTTTCAAGACAACGAAGAGATAAACGTGGCGAAGCCAGCACAGCGCGGACCCCTCTGTGCACGCAGTGCAGAGTTAGACTTCGTGCAGGGATGGATGACTTCATCAAAATAATATAACTAACTGAGCCAACACTCAGTTTTGCAACTCCCTGATCTCATGCTGCCAGAGTATGGTACATTTTCCTTGTAAAGGGCGATATAGCAAGACAGATATATTTGCCACGTGTACGTCCCACCGCCTCAGGTTGGGATGGGAATTTAGGAGTTAAAAGGATATCTGTGATTATTCTACAGTAGGGAAGACTGACATAACTGGACCAACACAGACACACTCTACACAGACACACTCTACACAGACACACTCTACACAGACACACTCTACACAGACACACTCTACACAGACACACGTCTACACAGACACACTCTACACAGGCACGCTCTACACAGACACACTCTACACAGGCGCACTCTACACAGGCACACTCTACACAGACACACTCTACACAGGCACGCTCTACAGAGACACACTCTACATAGACACGCTCTACACAGGCACGCTCTACACAAACACACTCTATATAGGCACACTCTACACAAACACACTCTACACAGACACACTCTACATAGACACGCTCTACACAGGCACACTCTACACAGACACACTCTACACAGACACACTCTACACAGACACACTCTACACAGACACACTCTACACAGACACATTCTACACAGACATGCTCTACACAGACACACTCTACACAGACACACTCTACACAAACACACTCTACACAGGCACGCTCTACACAGACACACTCTACACAGACACACTCTACACAGACACACTCTACACAGACACACTCTACACAGACACACTCTACACAAACACACTCTAGATAGACACACTCTACACAGACACACTCTACACAGGCACGCTCTACACAGACACACTCTACACAGGCGCACTCTACACAGACACACTCTACACAGACACACTCTACACAGACACACTCTACACAGACACACTCGACACAGGCACGCTCTACACAGACACACTCTACACAGACACACTCTACACCGACACACTCTACACAGACACACTCTACGCAGGCATGCTCTACACATACACACTCTACACAGACACACTCTACACAGACACACTCTACACAGACACACTCTACACAGACACATTCTACACAGACATGCTCTACACAGACACACTCTACACAGACGTACTCTACACAAACACACTCTACACAGACACACTCTACCCAAGCACGCTCTACACAGACACACTCTACACAGACACACTCTACACAGGCACGCTCTACACAGACACACTCTACACAGACACACTCTACACAGACACACTCTACACAGACACACTCTACACAGACACACTCTACACAAACACACTCTAGATAGACACACTCTACACAGACACACTCTACACAGGCACACTCTACACAGACACACTCTACACAGGCGCACTCTACACAGACACACTCTACACAGACACACTCTACGCAGGCATGCTCTACACAGACACACTCTACACAGACACACTCTACACAGACACACTCTACACAGACACACTCTACACAGACACACTCTACACAGACACACTCTATACAGACACACTCTACACAGACACACTCTACACAGACACATTCTACACAGGCACACTCTACACAGACACACTCTACACAGACACACTCTACACAGACACACTCTACACAGACACACTCTACACAGGCACACTCTACACAGACACACTCTACACAGGCACACTCTACACAGACACACTCTACTCACTGTAGAGATGACAGACACAGCTGGACCAACACAGACAACACACTCTACTCACTGTAGGGACTCTTGGGACGGAAAGGCCGGTCGGACTCGAGTGGCTTCCCTTGGCCGACCTTGTTCTCCGCCGTGACCCGGAAGTAGTAGTCCGTGCCCTCTGTGAGAAGGTCCACCCTGAAGGAAGTGACGTCACCAGACACGCGTTCCACGCGCGTCCAGTTCATGCGCTTGGCGTCGCGCTTCTCGATGAGGTAGTGTGTGATGGGCGCCCCTCCGTCAGACTTGGGGGGCTGCCAGGTCAAGGTCAGGCTGTCACGTGACACGTCCTTTGCCTCCAGAGGGCCTTGGGGTTTGCCGGGAGCCTCTGTGGACGTAGGAAGTCACGTGATATTGCGTGAAAGAAAAGACTGGAGATGTAGACTATCACACTTTTATCCAGCTAGGTGGCATTGAAGTTTAGAGTGGTACGGCGTGTCTATACTTTTCCCAGGAGAGGGCAATACAATACATACTTAGTCATTAAACATTTTACTTTGGCCTATATTGAAACATCGAAATTCACGCCAACTCTCACAATGGGCGAATTAGGCACTGAGCACAGCAAAGAATGGCAGGGCAGATGGGACTCGAGCGTGACAGTCACACCATACCCACCTGTTGCTCTCTGTGACGTGACAGTCACACCACACCCACCTGCTGCTCTCTGTGACGTGACAGTCACACCACACCCACCTGCTGCTCTCTGTGACGTGACAGTCACACCACACCCACCTGCTGCTCTCTGTGACGTGACAGTCACACCACATCCCACACCCAATTGCTGCTATCTGTGACGTGACAGTCACACCACACCCACCTGCTGCTCTCTGTGGCGTGACAGGCTCGACCTCCACAGGCTTGCTGGTGCCGATCTTGTTGACAGCAGACACCCTGAATGTGACCTTCTGACCCTCCTTGAGGTCCTTGACCTTGAACTTGGTCGTGAAGGACTCCACGGTCTTGACGTCAGTCCAGGTCTTGCCGCTGTCCACTGAGGACTGGAGCAGGAAGCCGGTCAGGGGCGAGCCTCCGTCCTCCACGGGGGGCTGCCAGGTCAGGCTGACCCAGTTGGGGCCAAGGTCGTCGACCTTCAGTAAGCGCGGGGCGCCGGGTGCCTCTGCAAGGGCGGAGGTGAAATGTCAGAGGTTTGTATATGTGTGTGTGTGTGTGTGTGTGTGTGTGTGTGTGTGTGTGTGATGGGTGCGAGTGTAATGTGTATATATATATATATATGTGTGTGTGTGTGTGTGTGTGTGTGTGTGTGTGCGCGCGCGTGTTTTCCAGTGTGCAAACCAGCTAATCTACGTTGAATTGTGTGTGTTTGCTGTGTGTTTGCATTGATGTGTGTGATATACGGAAATACAATAGGAATTCAACTACTGATGTAAGGTAATGAGTGTTTCACACATACATGTATATAGCACGCATACTCTACCAAATCAATGAAATAAATATGCAGCCTCATACGACTTGCACTCGGTATTTTCTAAGTGATCCTGAACTTCGAGTAAAAAGTGGTAGAAAAGGGGAGTCTGCATTGTAAATGACGTGAAACAAACTTCTCGAAATCGAGGAAGACCCCACGTGACCTACCAGGCGGCCGCTTGCATATGGTGGACTGGCTCGTCTCCAGAGGCTCGCTCAGACCCTCGGGGTTCTCCGCCATGACCCGGAAGTAGTACTCCGTGCCCTCAGTCAGGTTCTGCACGCAGTATGACGTAATATCCGGCTGGACGTGGTCGACCTTGATCCAGCCCATGCGTTTTACGTCACGACGCTCGATGACGTAACCAGTGAGGGCAAGACCTCCGTCGGTCTTGGGAGGGCGCCAGGTCAAGGTCACAGAGGTAGCTGTGACGTCGCTGACGTCCAGAGGTGGTTCTGGTGGACCAGGTGGCTCTGCAAGAAATGACGTCATCAGTCGTTTATGATCACGTGTCGAGAACAATGACGTTGGTAGAGGGGTAAGTTTCACCCAAAATACTCTCCATATTCACTGACATATAATCTACTGTTATTTTTAGAGACAAAACTGTACTCTTCTATACTCTGCTTACTACTATAACCAGATCCCTATCTCTCGATCATCTCTACTTCTCGTCTCTCTTTCTATTCTCTCGGTCTTCTCTCCCCCTCCATCCCTCCCTCCCTCACATAGCTAACTTACTCTCTCATCGTTTTGTAAGTGTATGTGTGTGTGTGTAAGTTGCTACGCGCGCGCTCGTGGTCGACGTATGTGTGTAGTGTTCCGGTTGATCATAGCTTGCTGTTTGACGAGAGAGAGAGGGAGAAACAGAGATGAGAGGATGAGGGAAGTGACAGGAAGGAGGGAGACACGAACAGCTTCTCAAACGAAAATTAGTGTCTGAGAGAGCAGAGAACAGAGAAGAGAGATAGGGAGATATAGAGATATAAGAGCAGACAGAGAGACGAGACAGATGCATTGACATGAGAGAGAGCAGAGCAGAGAGAGAGTAGAGACAATTTTGGACTATCTCTAAAAATTAACAGTAGATTACTATAGGCAGTTCGAATATGTTAAGAGAGTATTAGTTCTGTGTCGTTTTATTGTCGAAACTATACCCCTACCCTACTAAAACTCATTAGTTCGCGACACGTGATCATAAACGACATCTGATGACCGTACATTTACTGCAGAGCCACCTAGGTACACCCAGAAAAACACCTTCCCCCTTCGACGTTAAAGAACGACGTCACAGTACTACTGATGACCTTGACCCTGGAGATATTCCTCCCAAGACCGACGGGATGGTCTCAGTCCCTCACTGGGTTACGTCATCGAGCGTCTTTCCCGTGACGTAAAACGATCCTATGGTCTGATCAAAGGCTCGACCACGGTCCAATGCACGGATTTCTACGTCAACTGCGTTGCCCAGAACCTGATCTTCGGGGCCCTCAGGGTTCGGGTTGCACTCAGTACTACTTCCGGGCGTACAATAGTGCGCCGAGAACCCCGAGGTCTGAGCGAGCTCTGGACCAGAGACGAGCCAGTCCACCATATGCACGCTGGCAGCACTGGCTAGTTCACGCTGGGGTCTTGCAACATCGATTTCGAAGAAGCTTCTGTTATACACCCAGTCAATTCACAATGCAGACTCCCCTTTCTACCACTGTTTTCTAACTTCGAGTTCAGGATCAAATTCAGAAAATAGCGAGTGCCGGATAGGTCGTAGATGACATGCATATTATTTCATTGATTTGGTGGAGAGATGCGTGCTTCACACTATACATCGTATCGTCTGTGAAAACCATCATTACATACATAAGTAGCTTGGAAACTCCTAATTGTTATTATCCGTAAAATCACACACATCATGCAAACCACCACAGCAACACACACACAATTCAACGTCAGTATTAGCTGGTTTGCACACTGCGAAAACACGCCACGCGATGCCACCACAAACACACACAACACACACACACCACACAGATATATATATCATATATACACATATACACATCGCACCCATCACCACACACACACAACACAACACACACACACACACATATACAAACCTATTGACAATTTCACCTCGCATTCACCCTTTGCAGCATGCACCGGCGACCCCCGCGCCTTACTGAAAGGTCAGACGACCATTGGCCGCAACTGGTACGTCAGCTAGACCTCAAATGCAGCACAGCCGTTGCAGAGGACGAGAGGACCACTACTGCCCAGGTAGACGAGATCTTCCTGCTAACCAGTCATTCAGTGGACAGCCGGATTACCAAAGACCTGCGAATAAGACGTACAAAGCACCGTGGAGTCTTCCACGACAAAGTCCAAGAGTCCAAGGACCTAAAAGTGAGAGGGTATCAAGAGGTCACCATTCTCCAGGGATAAGTCTAGCTGTGGAGCACGACAAGCTCGGCACAGCAAGCCTACGCTTGTTGGAGGCTCGAGCCTGTCACGCCACAAAGAGCAGCAAACCCAGCGTTACGGGGGTCAAGATCGCCATGTGGTCAAGTGACTGTCCACGTCACAGATAGAACAGCAATTGGTCGGGGGATGTGGAGTGACTGTCACGTCAAACGACGGTAGCAGCATAAAAACACTGGCAACAGCGCTGTAAACAAGTGAAGTCGTTCCCACATCGCGTCTGTGAAGAGCGAGAGAAGACATGAGAGGCGTTGCGTCCGAGGGGATTCAATCTTTACTCCTTGAGCGCGTCGAAAGGTGTGTCGCATACTGAGAACGAGAAAATTTTCCGTCCTGCCACGATCCTAAGTGGAAGTCTAGATACTCTTCCTCCGACGATTCCTCTTCCAACATCTCTCGCATCCACTGGTCTTGTTCAAGCGGATAGATTTCCCGCGCACCGACATCAGGTCAAATTCAGAAATGAATCAGCAGCATTGTCGCTTCCTTCGCTCTCATCCGATGCGGAGTCGGCCATGACGCGAAAAAAGTCAGAACTTCAGTCGAAATATCGGCAAAAATCGCTACAACACAGCTAAAACTTGTCCGATTTCGATCAAACGCACAAGTGTGTAACCGAACTTTTAAGTGCTTCCCAGCTCTGTGCTTCCCAGCAGGCATTGCGATAAATCGGCCACTTCCGTTTTTTTCTTCTATTTTTAGATCTTGACGTAAATAACGCGAGGCCGGGTATGATCAGAGACGCGTATGTCGCTCCCATGGACATTGCATATTGGATCCATGGTCGCACGGGACTACAATTCCCACTTTAACACCATTATGTTTTTGAAGTCCATGCATTTTTTATTTTGCTTAGTCAGTGAAAAGTAGGAAATCGTAAAACACTTCCTGAATTATATGAACATCAACATCAAATTTACATTCATATATATGTTGACACGTGTGTGTTGAAATGCTTTGTTGTTCATTTCTTTTTATAAAAAAATCATTTTATTTAATATTTTCTAGAATATTCTTTGAAAGGTCTTGATCTAGAATAATATTCTAAGAAAAAGTAATGTTCTAGAATGTTCTAGAATAATATTCTAAGAAAAAGTATTGTTCTAGAATATTCTAGAATTATTCTGGAACAAAAGAATTCTAGAATCATTCCATCAAATTTATTCTAGAATGTTCTAGAATGTTCTAGAATGTTCTAGAATTTTTGAAAATTCTAGAATGTCATTTCGCCGGGGGACCCTACATTTTTGGTTGTTCATGCATTACTCAGAGTACTGGTTCTGACAATTGAGCTTTCTGATCGCTGTGATATTAATTAAGATAAAAAAACTAATGCTCGCAGAAACGTAATGTGACTTTGCGAGAGAGAGAGTGTGTGTGTGTGTGCTGGTGTGTGTGTGTGTGTGGTGTGTGCTGCCTTTGACAGACTTCAATTTCTACAGGGCAATGCCTAAGATATTTAACAATGCCATACTGTCGTCATTTAATCGATTCAATACGAACGGCCTAAGGTACGCGTAGTGTTTTGATTCAGGTGCTTGTCATGTTTTTTTTAAATTGGATCTCTATTTCGAGCGTTCCATTCGCATAAGTGTGTCGATATATGCTGTGCAAGGGAAAGGCGTGCGAATGGAATAAGTTCCCTTTGAATTGGAAGGGTTGTTGATCATATCTCCCATTAGACTCCCATGTGTGTTCCCATTGTTGTCACCGGTTGATTGAAAGCAAAGGAATTTTTGCAATACCTCAGGTCAGGCAGTAAAAGCAAGCGTCACCGAGAAAGGCTTTGAAGATGATTGAAATAGGTTGCTTTGTTTGGAGCCTGATAAAGCAGCCGGCACCAGTGCCATTGAGACAACGCCTAGCTTGGAACCATTGCCGCTTCTCGCACGATAATGCGTGCAAATGTTCTAGCGGCTCTCCATTCAACCCCTGATCTCCTTTTCGAATCTGGGACGGAGCGTCTTATGGACCAGGGTGGAGACCTTTCTTGCGGACTTCGTCAAAAGGGAGAAGTGAGCGCACTTAAAGGGTCCACCGGTTGGGGCTATTCTGCCCGCCAGTTCCTACTGAAAGCTCTTCGCCCTGCAAGATAACTTGCGTAGTGAGCGTCGGGCTTTTAGACCTTGGTTGCTCTAGATGTGAGATATTTCCTACCAGGACAGCTGCACTTTTCTCACTGCACATATTACCGGCACCGAACGTTCAACCTAGGTCTCTATGCCGCTACGAAACTCCACGCACGTGGTAAATTATGTTCAAATTTCCGCCGACTTCTACGCACTAAGAGGCCACAGTTCCTTATGTAACGACGCTGCTTGATCGGGTATGTCACTAGCTACGCCAGACTAAGCAAACACTTACATCGAATGACCACCACCCACCCACACAGAAAGAAAGATTGTGATTCCAAAAGTTGTGTGCTAGTGCGGGTCATAACACATCACTGGCCCGAACGACTTCGGGCTTTGCTACACTTCTAACGCAACAGTCAACAAGCGTGAGGCTATGCTGGGTTTGGACGTAGGTCGCCCAAAGCACCACGCGCTCACCGCGTTAGCCTAGTCTCCCCTACAATGTAAATGTGGTACTTGGAGCGCCCTGAAAGAGGCAGTAGGACGGGACATAACATAAAATTTTATCATTGCAGGCTGCGGAGAGCACCGGCACTGACTGGCTCTATTGTCGTGATTTCTCCAAAGCACACATTGCCTGACATAGATACGTTGTGGACGTCCCACACCAAGTTCAAACCCTAGACGCCGGAGTGAGGCGATTCGCAGCCCGTATGTGCACGACGACCATAACCTCATCCGAGCCGTATATCGGCGAGCGCATCACCGCGCGCAAGCAGATTGTATATCTGTGCACCAGGCAGCTGACGCTGGCGACACCGCTTATACTGTGTTTTCTCCATGATACGAAAAAAGCTGTAGGGTCGGGCAGGGCGAAAAAAAAAAAGGGTCGGTTCGAAGTTACCGTAAACCCAACCGTTGGTTTTCGTGGTGACGTCACGTCATCCTAACGTGTGTTAGGTCATGTTGTCTTTGCACACACAGGACGTACGCGCACTTATAGGTGTTCATCTTTATTGTACCCGTGCCACGGGAGGTCACGGGAACAGAAAATTGCACGGATGACCGTGACATCACCGTCTGACGCAACGGTGCCAGTCATCTTCTCGTACATATATTGTTATAAAAGGTTAAGGCCACATTCATTTACTGTGCTGATCCTTGGGCCCGAGTCTTTCTTGGGCTATACGCCGCGAAAGGAGTCCCCTGCCGATAAAGTGGGATAGAGAGGTGTGCATTTTTGGTGACTGACTGGTTCGGCTAACCAGCAGGATCTGGATACGATACGTCTGTGTGCAATCTAACTTGTTAGCCTAGAGGTGTATGGCTGTCAATCTTAGAGCTGTGTCTGATGGCATAAGAGCTAGATGGCCCTAGTGGGAATTATCGTTTACGACCGTGTTGTCGGCTCCTGTCGATGTTCGTTTGTTAGGGTGTGTGAGATTGCGGTAATTGACTGTTATAAAGCTAAGAGGGTGCGAATGTCTGGGCTGTTATACAGCCAACTTGCCACTTGGGTGTGAAGCAGTAGATGTCCTTGGATGTCTTAGAGTTGGTACTCAGAAGTAGGAGCGGGTGTATTGCTGTGTGAGGGACAAGGGACAGTTGTTGCGAATGTACATCTTTTCACCGCCCACCAGCTTGGCCACTCGCCTCCGCTATGCTGTATGTGACTTA
>JAWQFJ010000067.1:33510-91010 GCA_034096865.1 Theodoxus fluviatilis
AGCCTCGACAATGAAGTCCTCAGCAGCAGCCAGGGGTGTGGGAGCGAGTCCTGGCACCACACGGAGAAGGGGGGTCGCGGTTTCTGCACAGCCAGGGACAGTCTGCCTGGCGGACGGAGATTGGCTCATGGCAGCTTGTCGTCTTGTCCAGCAGGGAGGTCATGTTTCTGTTTCATTCGGCAGGACTGCAGACTTTTTTGTGTCGACTGGAGACTTTTTTGTGTCGACTGCAGACTTTTTTGTGTCGACTGCAGACTTGTTTGTGTCGACAGCAGACTTTTTTGTGGCGAGTGCAGATTGTTTTGTTTGGACTGCAGACTTTTCGGGGGAACTGCAGACTTGCTTGACATTTTCGTCTGAGTCAGTAACGCGAGTTGATGTTTCTGTGGAGTTTTGGTGTCGGGGGGTGGGGGGGTGGGTTGCGGGGGGGTGGTTGTGCAATGGGATTGCTGAAGAGATAGTTTTGAGTGTGGTTGGGGTTTTTCCCTTTGATTTGTCTCCTGCCTCTCTCTCTCTCTCTTCTATCCTCTCTCTCTCTCTCTCTCTCTCTCTCTATCTATCTATCTATCTATCTATCTATCTCTATCTATCTATCTATCTATCTATCTATCTATCTATCTATCTATCTATCTATCTATCTATCTATCTATCTATCTATCTATCTATCTATCTATCTATCTATCTATCTAGTGTATCTATCTATCTATCTATCTATCTATCTATCTATCTATCTAGTCTATCTATCTATCTATCTATCTATCTATCTATCTATCTATCTATCTATCTATCTATCTATCTATCTATCTATCTATCTATCTATCTATCTATCTATCTATCTATCTTATCTCTTATCTATCTCCCCCCTCCCTACCTCCCTCCCTCTCTCTCCTCTCTCCTCTCTCTCGTCCGTCCCCAGGGCTCCGCTCTCTTTCCTGCCTGTGGCTCTCCTGTCTCCTGTTTCCTCTCTCGGCTCTCGTCCTCTCTCCCCTCGAGAGCTGCTCTGTCCATCACTCTTTCTCGCCACTTTGAGCAGGCATGCCTCCTCTCTCTCACGTCCTCGGCTCTCTCCCTCGCCTCTCTCTCTCTCTCTCTTCCTCTCTCCCTCTATCTCTCTCCCCCCCCCCCCCCCCCTTTCTCTCTCTGCAATGAAAATATGAATTAGAACCCACAACAAAGTGATCACGTCGCGAGTAAAAAAAAACTGCGCATTCCCCAAGTCCGGCGTCAGGCGAGTTGAGTGCAGACATGGTCACACTTCCCATCAGACCCGGTGTCGTAGAATATTTCGGAACCAGGATAAATCGGAACCGGTTCCCAAAAATCCTAGGATATTTCGGAACCATTCCCATTTATCCCGCACCTGGCGGCAGGATATTTCGGAACCACCAGGATATTTCGGAATCACCTTCTAGATGCTTTCGTATGATTTTCTGAGTTTCTAGAAGGTTTCACATCAGAGTTTATACTTTGTACACTTTTTATTTGTAATTCAAAACTCACGCGCTGGAGTACAGTGAGTTGTAACTCAGTGAATTGTGACACGGAATGATGCAGACAGAATATTAGTGAAGCCATGTGGGCCTTCGGTGCGTGAATGCATCATAAACAAAAAGATAAACAGGTAGGTGAGAAGAGATTTATTGCACTACTTCATCAAAGTGTGAGAAACTCATCAAAATCTGTTTAGAAAAAGTCATAAAGTCACAAAGTCACAAAGGTATGTCGGCTAATGACCTTCTAGACGGTTCCGAAATATCCTGATGGTTCCTAAATATCCTGCCACTAGAGTCAGGATTAATCGGAATGGTTCCGAAAAATCCTGCCACCAGGGCCAGGATAAATCGGAATGGTTCCCATTCGTCCGGTTCCGAAATATCCTGCGACACCGGCACTGAGGAAAACCTCAGGCAGTTCGTGTCTTCCGTTAGACCTGCTCACACCAAGTGCCCATGTAGATCGCAAGAGACTATGAGTAGGCTTTAAATCTTTGGGAATGCAAGATGAAAGCGTTGTCATGAATTTTGTTCTCTGTCGAGTGGCTTCCCTGACCCTGTACACAAGAAAAATCGACCCATAGGCGGACTCCAGTGCAGACTCTGTGTGTGTGTGTGTGTGTGTGTGTGTGTGCGTGTGTGTGTGTGCGTGTGTGTGTGCGTGTGTGTGTGTGTATGCGTGCGTGTGTGTGTGTGTGTGTGTACGTGTGTATGTGTGGGCATGGCAACAAACAAATTAATAGGACGCAACTAACATGTCGAGGCAGAAATGTGCGCAAGTGGGACTGCTATTGTGACATCAAAGTACCTTCTAACGAATCTTTTTCATTTCCTTCATTGAGTGGCGACCCCTTGCTGCCGTGTGCGCAGTGAGACAAATCAATTCCCCCTGGAGGCACAAACTCCGCGGTCCGGTGTGGAACGTTTATTTTATTTTGTTGTTGTTGCTGTTGTTATTGTTGTTGTTGACATGCGTATGACATAATTGGGTATCATTCACGAAGTATCAACCTTTCCAAGCACGATATTCCTTGTCAAAAGGAGTATTGGTTACCTGATTTCAAATAGAAGTTTAAATATCAGCAGTGTATCATTTTCTGTGGTGTCACGGGGCAGGCGGCATCAAAAGCTATCGAAACGTTCACAGTGGAGCGGTGGCGGCAAGCACTCTCGAGGCCCAGTAGCATTCCCTTACTTGGGTCTGTCTGCGCGAACGCTTGCCGTGAACGCTCATCTGCGAACGTTTGTGATAGCTGTCGATACGAATCAGTTTTGTCAGAGAGACTCTGCCCAGGTGCGGACATTCGTGACGACGCGTAGTTGCCTCCCCTTTCTGTGCAGACGCTGTAACATAGGGAAATAATTTTTTGCATTTTCTACGTGAACTCTTACATAGAGACAATGATCTTTCGCTCTTTTTACATAAAATGTTACATAAGGACAACAATCTTTCGCATTTCCTACATAAAATGTTACATAAGGACAATGATTTTTCGCATTATCTACGTGAACTGTTACATAGGGACAATGATCTTTCGCACTTTCTACGTGAAACTGTTACATAGGGACAATGATCTTTCTCACTTTCTAAGTGAACTGTTACATAGGGACAATGATCTTTCACCCTTTCTATGTGAACTGTCACATAGGGACAATGATATTTCGCACTTTCTGTGTGAATGTTACAACGGTGCTGCCTGGGGCCACGTGTGCGAGTGCGGTGGAGCTGGCACGGAAAGGGCAGAGGTCACGGCCCTCCGTCTGATCTGGTGAGGAGTCCAGGCAAAAGAGGCTGTGGTCAGTGCCTGACAATCAAGTGCCATGGTCTTGTGAGCCTGGCTTTGTGACTCTGTCTCCATGCAGATGTGCGCGCTGCAGCTCACACTCGACATGCGCCTCAGTGGCCTGACTGCGGAGGGTGGTAGTGATGCTGCCTTGCCATGCCAGTGATGATACACGGGATGCGCTATGGTCGGGATAGGTAAGGGTATTAAACTTATTGGTTTTATACATGTATAGCGATGTATCGCCCTTATCTGGGTCCCACATTGCAAGCCTATTTAGCCCCTGGTTACTGGGCCTTGGTCAGTTCTGTAGAATGGGAAAGGAAACCTGAGAAGTCCAGGCAGACTCCACGCGGTATTCTACCATTGCCTGGACTTCCCACGCTCACCTTTGCTGTAGTTGGTCATGTATCATAGAGCCCCGAATCTGCCTTGTGCTGTGATGGAAATTAACCATGTGTACATTTTGCATCTGTAATGGAGCAACAACGTTCTTTTCATGCCTGTCGTGGTACATAACGTGCAAGTGGGAGGTTTTATACTGTCATGGGAGATGTAAATAAAGATTGGTTCCTCTTCATAGCTGTGTTTCGTCTCGCATTACACATTCTGCTTCGCCATTATGACACGCTGAGAGAACTGACATGTCTGTGGATTGGACTGATGAGATGTTACGACCTATCAGCCTTCGTGAGCTACGTATGGCCATTCATAACGCACACATACTGTGACAGGTGAAATGTCAGCAAGTAAAGTATTAAGTACTGTTTCTTTATATTCTCTCATGAACAAATCGCGTGACCACAGCTGCCTCCCTTGGCTGTCGCTCTGTGCCGATGGCGAGGGGCGACGCGGTGGGAATAATACGTCAGGGGCTGACCTTTGACCTGTTGCCGTAGGGAAGCACACGTGCAAGGCGTGCTGACCACCCCTGGCAGCAGGCCACGTCCGCTGATGAGCAGACAGACGACATCTGACAACCAGCTTTGCCAGGATCTCAAGTTTCCATCAATACGTAACAAAACCCTCATGCGGATTTTCTAAAAGAGTTCCTCCATTATTCCTCACAGTCCCTGCTCCGCCGGGGGTTGCTTGTTCCGGTAGGATGGACAGGTCGTGTTGATAATCAGTCCACAACAAGCCATAAGAGGAGATGACGCTAGATTGAAATTCTCACCTACGGATCGCAAGACCAAAGTTAACCCAGGCTGGACCATGCAAAAGTATGGTGGTGGCTGTTTGGTATGTTTCTCTGCAACGTGGAATCTTGTCCGTACCATGATAGACATTCAAGACAAGAGGTCATCTTACAACATTGATTGCACTTTACATATTTTTTCCAAGGTACAGCAACCAAGTCGGCGACATTACCAGGAGCTAGGGTGGGAAGTTGACATGGGGTTAAATGTGTTATTTCCACTGATAGCTGGTGTGCTTTTTGCGATTCTCGTAGGCATGACAAGGCAAAGACAAGACATGAATAATAATAATAATAATAATAATAATAATAATAATATAGTTTATTTATACGCACATACCTTCCCTTGACAGGCAAGCTCATGGTGTTTACAATTTAAAGAATCAACACTCATACAACCACTCAACATTACATTCCTACAAAAACTCACACATTATACATATAAACAAAAAAAACACACACAAACTAAGATCCAATAGAACAAACTATACAATATACATAGTACTTGTAGGCTAGGTCAAGTAAGGTGAAGCAGATTAGCGGGAAAGGCGGATCGGAAGAATTGGGTCTTTAGAGCACTTATGAAATGGGGCAGAGTGTCAGAATGACGGACTGAGAGGCAGACTATTCCAGGTTACAGGTCCAATATAGGAGAAGGCACGCTGTCCTTGAGTTTTCTTGTGACAAAGACAAAGACAAGACATGACATGACAAGGCAAGACAAAGACAAAGAAAAGACATGACATGACAAGACATGGCATGACAAGGCAAAGACAAGGCAAAGACGAGACATGACATGACAAGACATGACATTACCTGACAAGGCAAAGACAAGACATGACAAGGCAAGGACAAGACATGACAAGACATGACATGACAAGACATGACAAGGCAAAGACAAGACATGACAAGTCAAAGACAATACAAGACAAGGCAAAGACAAGACATACAAGACATGACAAGACATGACAAGGCAAAGACAAGACATGACAAGTCAAAGACAATACATGACAAGGCAAAGAAAAGACATACAAGACATGACAAGACATGACAAGGCAAAGACAAGGCATGACATGGCATGACATGGCATGACAAGGCAACAAGACGTGACAAGGCAAAGACTAGACATGACAAGGCAAAGACAAGACATGACAAGACATGACATGGCATGGCAAGGCATGACAAGGCAAAGACAAGGCATGACAAGGCAAAGACAAGACATGACAAGGCAAAGACACGCCATGCCAATGCATGACAAGACACAGACAAGAGATGACATGACAAGACATGACGAGGTAAAAACAAGACATGACAAGACATGACAAGACATGACAAGACAAGACGAAGACACGACATGACAAAACATGAAAAGACATGACAAGGCAAAGACAAGACATGACAAGGCATGACATGACAAGACATGACAAGCAAACACGTGACATGCAAAGACAAGGCATGACATGACAAGACATGACAAGGCAAAGGCAAGACATGACAAAACATGAAAAGACATGACAAGGCAAAGACAAGACATGACAAGGCATGACATGACAAGACATGTCAAGGAAAACACATGACATGCAAAGACAAGACATGACAAGGCATGATATGACAAGACATGACAAGGCAAACACACGACATGCAAAGACAAGACATGACAAGGCAAAGATAAGACATGAAAAGACATGACAAGACATGAAAAGACATGACAAGACAAAGACAAGACATGAAAAGACATGACAAGACATGAAAAGACATGACAAGACAAAGACAAGACATGAAAAGACATGACAAGACAAAGACAAGACATGACAAGGCAAACACATAACATGACAAGACAAGAATTGACAAGGCAAAGACAAGACATGCAAAGACAAAATATGACAAGGCAAAGACAAAACATGCAAAGACAAGACATGACAAGGCAAAGACAAATCATGACAAGTCAAAGATAAGACATGACCAGGCAAAGATAAGACATGACAAGGCAAAGACAAGACATGACAAGGCAAAGACAAGACATGACAAGGCAAACACATGACATGACAAGGCAAAGATAAGACATGACAAGAAAAGACATGCAAAGACAAGACATGACAACACAAGACATGACATGACATGACAAGGCAAAGACAAGACATGACAAGACACAGACAAGAGATGACAAGGCACAGACAAGAGATGACAAGGCAAAGACAAGAGATGCAAAGACATGACATGACAAGGCAAAGACAAGACATGACTAGGCAAAGACAAGTCATGACAAGGCAAAGACATGACATGACAAGGCAAAGACAAGACATGACTAGGCAAAGACATGACATGACAAGGCAAAGACAAGACATGACAAGACACAGACAAGAGATGACAAGGCACAGACAAGAGATGACAAGGCAAAGACAAGACATGACTAGGCAAAGACAAGACATGACAAGGCAAAGACGTGACATGACAAGGCAAAGACAAGACATGCAAAGACATGACATGACAAGGCAAAGACAAGACATGACAAGACACAGACAAGAGATGACAAGGCACAGACAAGAGATGACAAGGCAAAGACAAGACATGCAAAGACAAGACATGACAAGGCAAAGACAAGACATGACAAGACACAGACAAGAGATGACAAGGCAAAGACAAGACATGACAAGGCAAAGACAAGACATGACAAGGCAAAGACAAGACATGCAAAGACAAGACATGACAAGGCAAAGACAAGACATGCAAAGACAAGACATGACAAGGCAAAGACAAGACATGACAAGGCAAGACAAGACAAGACATGACATGACAAGGCAAAGACAAGACATGCAAAGACAAGACATGACAAGGCAAAGACAAGACATGACAAGGCAAGACAGACATGACATGACATGACAAGGCAAAGACAAGACATGCAAAGACAAGACATGACAAGGCAAAGACAAGACATGACAAGGCAAAGACAAGACATGACAAGGCAAAGACAAGACATGACAAGGCAAAGACAAGACATGACAAGGCAAAGACAAGACATGACAATTCAAAGACAAGACATGACAATACTAAGACAAAGAAAGACATTGACAGGATAGGACAGAACAGGACAGGACAAGACAAGACAAGACAAAACGTTTTAGCTCTTTTGTGAGAAAGGAAATTGCTTTGCGTTATACGGGCTCCTGTGGGAACATTATTACAGCAACATATACACGCATAAATAAAACACATAATCTTTCCAAGCCATACCTCCAACCCCTTGACCACTATTCTTCTTTTATTTACCATTGAATAGATGTACTTCGTGGAGCCACATGCTAGCGTATTCCGATCCATCTGAAGTTCTCGTTGAGAAGCACACTTCCATTCATACTACTGTTGACACACATGGCACCCCAAAAAAGCAGCGTTTCTGGAGATTTGGATTAATGGCACTCACACCGCACTAGACACACAGAGCATTTACAGAGACCAGAGCCGTGAACAGTTTCCAGTTTTCTTAGTCAGGTAAGTCTACGTATGTGCCTAGGAGGATTGGATGACGAGATAGGTAACGCTTGCATTGACCTAACGAAGGAAAGTTGAACAGTAAGCACCGGGCAGTTGCCATTCAAATTGCGGCGACGACCAACATGGCGGAGCATGTTTTACGTGACGAGAAAGTAAGCTTACATCGGTCTGTACACAGAGGCCTGGAGCAAGAACGCAGGCCGACTTTGCCTTAGAGCGGCGAGGCCTTCGCGGTGAACGTTGCCACGATTGCCTTGCCCCTTGCCGCATTCTCCGTGGACCGCTACCTGACCTACGGGAGGCAACTCTAAACTTGGAAACTGTCGCGATAACCAAAGGTCTCGATTACCTCCCCTCCATCGAGTTGCCTCTACAACCATTGCAGGCAATGATGAATGAAGGAAACTCCTTTCGGGACCACATTTTTGAGTGATGTCCCTTTACCATCCTCCCCGAGCCTATTTTTTTATATCTTGATTCAAAAGGCGAGATAGTCCTTGTGTTTAGAGAATTGGTGTGACGTGAGAATACAACAGGGAAATAAGCTGCACCACAAATATCTGAAGCCTCATCGTTAATCATTTGCCTTGCGCACGCACTCACATGGGAATTATGATAAAACAATATCAATCTTCGCACACACAGATACGCACGCACACATGCACACACATATACACTGTGTGGACACTCAGGGAGTACTCGTTCAGGTAAACTGTAAACAAGGAAAAGCGAAAAATGATAAATTGCATAATATACATAATTTTGTATGGTGCAGGGAAAATACAATACAATGATCTGAACTAGTTGACCTGACTGTATAGAATTCAGGTAATGTTGAATACCTACGCACTATGCAGTTGACAGGTCGGACAAAATCTCAGCAGCCGCGTCTTCAGTGGAGTTCACACGGTGGAGACGGTTGAGTGCACGCCTTTCTAAAATTTATGTCTTTCCTTCTTACAGGAGCTGAAAACCTCAAAGGACAAATACTTTCTGAACTTCGACACTGCGTGAAAGAAAATGTACGTTTTGCACGTTTGAGCGACGATGACTAGGACATTTACAGAGACAGATATGCAGAGTGCTAAAGCCTAAGCTGGGAAAGTTTCCTGTTGACGTTCAGCAGGTTTTTCAGGATTGGCTGGTCGTCAGCAGTGGGCCCCATTCAGCCTGTACCGTCCCCTTCAGGTCGTCGCCATTAGTCCGACAATAATTACCAGTCTTGCGTTTGCACACGCCTTCCTGGCACTCTCCCGCCATGGCACACCTTCCTGGCACTCTCCCGCCATGGCACACCTTGGTGGCACTCTCCCGCCATGGCACACCTTGCTGGCACCGCGGTCCGGGCTGGAGTCAGCACACAGCCGCCCAGGCTGGACTCCACAAACTCTGCGTCTCTCTAGCCTGCTTTCCCGTTGACAGTTCGCGCTTGGCGGCACGAGTGGCACGGCTCTCTCTCTGCGTCTCACGTCTACCCTGTGCTAGAG
The DNA here is from genome assembly GCA_034096865.1 of Theodoxus fluviatilis. Taxonomy (NCBI): domain Eukaryota; kingdom Metazoa; phylum Mollusca; class Gastropoda; order Cycloneritida; family Neritidae; genus Theodoxus; species Theodoxus fluviatilis. The sequence continues at coordinate 42,965 of JAWQFJ010000067.1, forward strand.
AGAGCTGTCTGTCTTTGACACACTTTGGTGCGCTTTGCACGTGCTGCCGCCGCCTCGAGGGCCTTGAAGGTCAACACTGGCACTCTGGTCAGGGCCAGCAATCGCCCAGGACAATCGATGTCTGGACAGGAGTGTTTTGCAGGCAGCTGTGCCATCCCTACTTCCTGTCGAGCAGTTCGAACAGGCAGCGCACCGCAACACACACACACACACACACACACACACACACACACACACTCACACACACACACACACACACACACACACACACACACACACACACACACACACACACACACAAACACAAACACACAAACGAACGTAAAAACACACACACACACACACACACACACACACACACACACACACACACACTCACGACACACACACACACACACACACACACACACACACACACACAAACACAAACACACAAACGAACGTAAACACACACACACATACTCACGACACACGCGCGCGCGCGCGCGCACACACACACACACACACACACACACACACATACTCACAGACACACACGCGCGCGTGCGCGTGCACACACACAGGTACGCATGCACACACACACACGCGCGCACACACACACGCATACACACACACGTACACAAACACACACAAACACGAACGTACATACACACACACACACAGACACACACACGCGTGCGCGCGCACACAGGTATGCATGCACACACACACACGCACGCACGCACGCACGCACACACGCACACACGCACGCACGCACACACACACACACACACACGCACGCACAATTATGCACAGACACACACATACAGATACACACACACACAGATACACACACACACAGATACACACACACATATATATGCAGATACACTCACACATACGCACGCACGAACGCACGTGCGCGCGCGCACATACACACACACACACACACACACACACACACACACACAAGAAAACGGACAGGTTGGCAGGCAAACCACCACTAGTCAGTTTTTAACGTGGAGATTGCTTTTGAAAAATTTCTTCAGAAAAATGTTGAGCAAACAGGAGAAATAATGCGACTTTATCTTAAGAGAAAAATGCGTACATATGAAATAAATAATTCAAAGTTGATATGATGTACTGAAAATGTTATGTTAGGATGGATGATAAGGAAACGAAGCCGCGAAGTACCTGCAGAAACAATGTAAGAATTGGCATTTGGATGCACACACAAGTACCTGAAGGAGGATGGAGTAAATTGATTTCCTACTCTGCATGTCTCAGTAACTGAAAGTGTCTCGGCCAGAGAGGCCAAAATGAACACTTTTGAAAAAAAGCTTCGAATTTTTCTCCGTCCCCCAACTATGTCGGACCAAAGAGTGGAATCACGGTTTCCCACAGGAATGGTGTGTGGCGTGTATAGCTGTAGTGAGACTGGCGGGCATTCCTCGTGTGATGCTTACCTTCATCTGTTTGTGGCAGTGATGTCCCCCACCCCACCCCACCCCCCCACCCCACCCCCATCCGGCTTTGTTGCTCAGCATCCTTTGCTAAAACTGTTTCCCTGCGTCGTGTCATGTGAAGAAACCTTTCGTCGCAAGACATCTTTTGTTTACACTTTTTTAATATTGCCTCGTATGAAGAGACCTTACCGTGGTCTAGTCTACTCTAAGCAAGAATACTGACATCAGAAACTCTGGAACCAAACACGGACAGAAGAATCTGCAGGCTTGTCTGATGACGGTTATCGCAGCTTCCATCAGTGAGTGTTTGTGCCCCAGCGTGTTGAATTTTCTTGATTTTCAGTCTCTCATGAGAACGAAGGTAGATTTTTCAACATGAGATTGTTTACGGTGGAATCAAAGATCGTGCGACGTGTTTTGGCATTTGTGCATTTGTGGCTGTGCATGAGAAAATAACACTAAAGTAGGGGGAAAAGACAAAACGAAACCACAAGATTAATAATTCATTCATGCACATTCAGAAAAGAGCATTCTGATGGGGTAAATCTTAATTGTCTACCGCGCTGTAAGACCAAAGACTATTATTACAATCTTTGGTAAGACTCAGGAAATTGTTCGCGTGACTCAGTGCGCTGATAAAAATGTTGGCGGCCGCTTCGCTTGCACCCCATTGATCACGTCATCTTTCCAAAAGTGGTTTGTTCTATTCTCTAACCTTCAGTGCCCCGTGTTTTTTATCATTCTGCCCATGGATTCTTCCTCATTTACTTTTCTTGATCTCTCGCAATAAGACAATCAAAACAACACACCAAAAATTATGAACGTGATTGTCACCTAGGCTATATCACAGGTTCATACCACAGAGCATCTTTCCTGCCATGTTCACCAAACGGTACATATCAAGGATAATTATCTAACCAACAGACTACCCTGTCCACCCATAAAATCGTAACAGTTGTAGCAGTGCTAGAATCATCTCCCGCATGTCCTGTAATGCTCCCACTTGGCACATTTGCACAGACGAAACGAAAGAAAGGGATACCTGCACGCAGTAGGAAGTGACGTCAGGCTTGACGGAGGCAACTGATGTCCACGTGGTTTTCCATTTCTCGCTGCGTTCGATGATGTATCCCGTCAGCCTTGACCCGCCGTCTGACTTCGGCGCCTTCCAGGAGAGGGTCAAGGACGTCTTGTGGATGTCGCTGAAGACGATGGGTCCTTCAGGGGCGGAGGGCTTTTCTGCAGAGGCAAGCGGAACACCGGGCTTTGGAGAAGCAGACGTACAGCAATAAAGGGTCGAAACCAGAAAAATCAGCGTTGAGAGGTGTGCTGAGTGTTAAGTATAATATCTGCCTATGGCTGGCCGCCTGGGAGGAAAATGGTCTGCCCTGTGAAATGTGTCAATATTTTGTTCCCAGGTAAACGCTGGGGAGGAAGTGGTGCTTTGGCATCAAAAATGGTCCATTGAGCATTAATGAATAGTCAACCTACAGAAGAAGAAAGAAAAAGAAGATCAACTGGAAACAGATGGTTTAATAATCAATTTCTAAACTCTACTGTAACAGAAGAAAACAAATTCATTCTCTCTCTCTCTCTCTCTCTCTCTCTCTCTCTCTCTCTCTCTCTCTCTCTCTCTCTCTCTCTCTCTCTCTCTCTGTGTGAACGTGTGTGTGTGTGTGTGTGTGTGTGTGTGTGTGTGTGTGTGTGTGCAGAAAACGACACTCACTGATGGGTGTCTTGGTGGAGATAGGTGATTCAGTCTCCAGTCTGGTCCCCTCGCCCTGGGCGTTGATGGCCGTGACGGCGAAGTAGTAGCCCGTGTCCTTCTTCAGGGACTTGAAGGTGAAGGTCGTATCCAAGGCCTTGACCGTGCCGGCCTTGACCCAGATCTCCGTCCTTTCCTCGCGGCAGTAGAGCGCGTAGCCAGTGATCTTTGACCCTCCGTCGTCCTTGGGGCCTCGCCACTCGATGGTGACGGAGTCCTTCCCGACATCCTTCACGGTGATGGAGGCAGGGACTCCGGGCGTGGCTGCAGGAGAAAGTCACGTGAGAAATAGTGACGTGGTTACGATGAATTTCGAGGGGTCGATGCAATCTTGAACTGAATAGAAAAGCGTTTGCTTCTAAGTGTCCTCAAATGCAAACAGCAATTTTGTTATTGTAAAATCCTGATATGGATTATTTTTTAACATGTTTTCAAAAAGTTTTTAAAACAGGAAATACTTAATCGGGTTGTAATTTGAAAAACCTCTTGAGTTATTAATTATTTCTTTTAATCCCGAAGAGCTATGTTGCCCCTGTGTAGATTTGAAACGGCTCTGACATATCTTGGGATCTCTACGAATTCACGATTGCTATGAAACAATCCGATTTTATGCTTTATTCTTCTGGACGCAGAATCGTAAATAGCTTTTTGATATTTTCTTTGTTGAGAGAGGCTTAATACCTACTCCTCTATTACTTCACCACACAGATTGTGACATGATATCACGCTAAGACCATTCATATTTGGTCTATGAAATTTGAAAAAAAAAGATTGCAAACACTGCACATCCCCTCAACATATATTGGACTTTTCCATGGGTTTTCTCCAACTGTCATCACGTCTAAGTGACACTCAGATTTCTCCACGTCCCTTGCAATCCTCGTCCCATCCACACACCTTTTATTTATTTGTCTCTCTCTCTCCCATCTTGCCCCCCATCTATAAAAACCATTGTCTCAGTGTGCTGTCACAGCTCACAGGTGCCCATTGCACTTACAGAGCCTGCGCTGGGGCCGGATGACCTCCGTCGACTCCAGGGGGACGGAGCTGCCCTCAGCGTTCACTGACGTCACTCGGAAGACGTAGTCGTTGCCCTCCAGCAGGCCCGTGGCTCTGTATGACGTCACGTCCGGTCCCACGTCACCGGCCTTCAGCCACGTCTGGCGACGCGTGTCACGGTACTCGATGACGTAACCAGTGATCTTTGACCCTCCGTCACGCTCCGACGGCTTCCATGTCAAGGTCACGGCTTCTTCCGTGAGGTCTTCAACAATCAGAGGTCCTACGGGTGGACTGGGTTTTTCTGAAAAACGAAGCAAGAGAAAAATAACAAATAGCGCAAACGGAAAGGGTGAGAAAGATAAGGAGGACTCTTCTGCAGCAAAATGAATTAGTTAGCTAAATACCACCATTGACAAACTTCCCAAACCCCTGCAATAAACAAAGAATGAAAACATCCTGACCCTTCAGGTGCGGGAACAAGTCAAATCTGGATTTTTTGTCTTTCTTGTAAACAAAGCCAGCATCGCTGCCGGGCGACAGGCCTGGTGCTGCACTCCTGCTGACTGTGTGCTTGGTCAGAGTGAGCCTAGCGTTACAGAGGCAGCGTCACTGCATTACAAAGCCATGTACCTCCCCCTAGCCAGGTCCAGTCAGCAGTCCCGAGGTTCCTGCCCATGCTGCTCAGCACACACACCCGTCCAGGACGCGAGTCATCTGTCCCAAAGACCTCAGTTCTCAAGTCATTCCAAGACATAGTTCTCCTGGAACCAAGGTTAGTCAGCAATTTCCTCAGCATCCACGCCAAGGCTGCCCACAAAACATCGATTTCACCTGGATTCATATCAATCGTGTGTGAGAACTGCCCTTTTGGCAAACTCCCCCCTCCCCCCCTGACCCCCCCCCCCCACACCCCCCCCCCACCCCCCCCCCCCAAAGAATCAACACCAAGGCTGCCCACAAAACATCGACTTCGCCGGGATTCACTTCAGTCTAGTGTGAGAACTGCCCAGTCATCACACTTATTTTCCCCCCACGAATCCACGCCAGAGCTGCCCATCAAAAATCGACGCACCCAGGATGAAAACCAGACTATTTTGAGAGAAACCAGTTAAAGAAACTTCTTCCAAGCTCCACGTCACGGCTGCTCACCGAACTTGGACTTGACCAGGGTGGGGGAGTCGCTGTCCAGAGGCTTGGAGGCGCCCACGCGGTTCTCGGCCGTGACCCGGAAGTAGTACTCAGTACCCTCCACCAGGTTCTTGACCGGTAGTGACGTGACGTTAGGGCCGACCTTGTCCACGCGAGTCCAGGTGGAGCGCGGGGCGTCGCGCCTCTCGATGACGTAAGCAGTGATGGGGGCGCCGCCGTCCTCCGACGGTGCCTTCCAGTTCAGGGTCAATGACGTCTTGTCCACGTCAGCGGCCGTCAAGGGGCCGCGAGGAGGTCCAGGTGGTGCTGGAGGTCAAAGGTAAAGGTTAGGGTCATCAGGGAAATGGTCGGTCCTGGTTCAGATCTAAGCAATACGTGTACTTCATCGAAACACCTTGTCTTCCTGACACCTGTAATTACAGGTAAAATGTGACTTTATGTTCCTCTGACAAATACACTGTACCTCAGAACATACGCCCTCACTACAGGGCACAGCTTTGAGGATGTAACATTTTCCTAAAGGTAACTATCACAAAACGAGTTTTTAACAAGCGCAGACTTGATTTGGACAGCTTCTGATTTGCAGTTTAATATTCACATTTCTTTCTTCCACTGTTTTACAGTTGCGCGTGCTATACATATTTTGTCAATAACTTAAGAAGGAAATATCAGTCTGTCTGTCTGCCTGCCTGTCTGTCTGTCTGTCTGTCTGTCTGTCTGTCTGTCTGTCTGTCTCTCTCTCTCTCTCTCTCTCTCTCTCTCTCTCTCTCTCCACTTACCTTCAGGCTTCTCAGGGCCGACAGCCTTGGTTGTCTCACAGGCTTCACTCCATCCTGCCTCGTTCTTGGCAGAGATGGAGAAGAGGTATTTCTCGTCGGCCTTCAGGTTGGTGACCTTGTAGGTCGTGTCGAAACCTTTGACCTCCGCAACCGTGACCCATTCGTCGTCCTTCTCGGGGCAGAGCTCGACCTTGTAGGCCGTGACCTTGGAGCCGCCATCTTTATCCGGCGCCTTCCAGTCGAGCGTGACGAAGTCTGACCCAATTTTGGACGTTGTCAGCTTCCGGGGTGGGCCAGGAGGCACTGAGAGAGAGAGAAGAAGGAATAAATCTAGAGGCACTGAGAGAGAGAAGAAGGAATAAAGCTAGAGGCACAGGAGAGAATGAAACCTGATAGCCATGAGACTGCCAAAGGGATAGGGAGGGAGAGAACTAGGTGTGAAGTATTTAGATCGAACAGGAAGCTCTGACAGATCAAACTCGAGTGTCCTTGTCTGTAATGTCTGTACATAAACTTGTTATGTGAAAAGCGCAGTGGGCTTCTAGACATGCTTAGAACAGTCGTTTAGAAATAAACAATCATTATCATCACATTTTTAAAACGAAAGAGACTCAGAAGGGGCAGAAGCTTAAGAAACAAAAGAAGGCCAATTGGACAGCGATAAAGAGAAACGAAACAGAGGGAAATGACGTTTTAACATTCGAGAAGAGGAAACAGCTCAAAGGAACGTGTGTGAGAGGAATTTGTTGCACGCGTGCATCCTTGCGAGTGCGTGCGTGTGCGTGCGTGTGTGTGTGTGTGTGTGTGTGTGTGTGTGTGTGCGTGTGTGTGTGCATGCTTGCGAGTGTGTGCATGCTTGCGAGTGTGTGCGTGTGTGTGCATGCTTGCGAGCGTGTGCATGCTTGCGAGTGTGTGTGTGTGCGTGCGTGAGTGTGTGTGTGTGTGTGTGTGTGTGTGTGTGTGTGTGTGTGCGCATGCTTGCGAGCGTGTGCATGCTTGCGAGTGTGTGCGTGCGTGACTCACCAACTTTCCTCCGGGGGACCACGGGGGTGTCCGAGTCCAGCGGGGGGGACTGGCCCTCTGCGTTGACTGCAGTCACGCGGAACAGGTGCTCGATGCCTTCGCGCAGGTCGGGGACGGTGTGGCGCGTGACGTCAGGGCCGAGGCTGGCCACGCGAGACCAGGTGGCGCGCGAGCTGGGACGGAACTCCAGCACGTAGCCCGTCAGCGGACTTCCGCCGTCCGTCGTGGGCGGCCGCCACGTCACTTCCGCTGAGCTGTTGTCAATGGCGACTGCCTCCAGAGGGCCCACAGGTTTTCCTGGCACGTCTGTGGCAAAGGGAAGGGGGGGAGGTCACAGCGGCAAGGGGATGGGGGGGGTCAGAGAGAGAGGGGTATGGAGGAGTGTTGCATGTGGCAAGGGGAGGGGGGGGAGGTCACAGAGAGAGGGGTATGGAGGGGTGTTGCATGTGGCAAGGGGAGGGGGGGAGGTCACAGAGAGAGGGGTATGGAGGGGTGTTGCATGTGGCAAGGGGAGGGGGGGAGGCCAGAGAGAGAGGGGGGGAGGTATGGAGGAGTGTTGTATGTGGCGAGGGGGGGGGGGGAGGTCAGAGAGAGAGGGGTATGGAGGAGTGTTGTATGTGGCGAGGGGGGGGGGAGGTCAGAGAGAGAGGGGTATGGAGGGGTGTTGCATGTGGCAAGGGGAGGGGGGGGGGGGAGGTCAGGGAGAGAGGGGTATGGAGTAGTGTAACTGTGTTGCATGCGGCAAAGGGAGGGAGGGGGAGGCCAGAGAGGGGGGGGGGGTATGGAGGAGTGTTGTATGTGGCGAGGGGAGGGGAGGTCAGAGAGAGAGAGGGGTATTGAGGAGTGTTGCATGTGGCAAGGGGAGGGAGGGGGAGGTCAGAGAGGGGGGGGTATTGAGGAGTGTTGCATGTGGCAAGGGGAGGGAGGGGGAGGTCAGAGAGGGGGGGGGGGATATGGAGGAGTGTTGTGTTGGCGAGGGGGGGGGGAGGTCAGAGAGAGAGAGGTATGGAGGAGTGTTGCATGTGGCAAGGGGAGGGAGGGAGAGGTCAGAGAGAGAGGGGGGGGGGGGGGTATAGAGGAGTGTTGTATGTGGCAAGGGGAAGGGGAAAAGTCAGAGAAGTGGCGATGGGGGTTGGAATAGCAGTTCAATGAGGCCTGAATGTTCTATCACTTCTCTGTCTACAGTTTCATGTTCTATCACTTCTCTGTCTACAGTTTCATCTTCTATCACTTCTATTTATTGTACAGTATGTTCCACCACTTCTATTTATATACTTTCTTCTTTTATAACGTCTATTTCTACAGCTGTATGTTCTATTACCTCAATTTCCCCAAATGTAGGTTAAATCACTTTTATTTGTAAAAGTGTATGTTCTATCACTTCTATTTCTACAAATGTATGTTATATTACTTCTATTTTTACAAATGTGTGAACTTTTACTTGTATTTCTATAACTGTACGTTCTATCAATTTTTTCTACATTCAGATGTTCTATTACTTCTATTTCTATCATTACTATTTTCACAATTAATGTTCTGTCACTTCTATTTTGAAATATACAACGCATAATTTCACGACGAAAAATGATTCAATATTTCTGAGGGGGGAAAACCCCATTGCTGCCAGTGCTGCTCTCTAGCGGGTCAGGCTGACCTACCGAAAGGACTCTTGATCAGGACCGGGCTCTCTAGCTCCAGAGGCTGGGAGTTGCCCGCCTTGTTGACCGCCGTGACCCTGAAGTTGACCTGTGACCCCGTGGTCAGCCCGTCCACGCGCAGTGACGTCACACCTCCGTCCACCTTGCTGACGCGTTGCCAGGAGCGACCACGCGTGTCCTGGCGTTCGATGACGTAGTTGGTGATGGGGGAACCCCCGTCGTCGTTGGGGGGGCTCCACTGGAGGGTGACTGCGTCACGCTCCACGTCCACAGCGCTCAGGCTGGAGGGGCTGGATGGCACTCCTGGGGTGGAGGGGCAGACAGTCAGGAATACAGAGACTGCAGAGTATAGGGAGAGTGAAGGGGCAGTGGAGGGAAAGTGGAGGAATGAAAACAATCGAGGAACACATACAGAGGCAAAACGGGGGCAAATAGCCTCACCCCCCTTCCAAATAAAAACAAACTTCAACATACCCCTTCTTTTTTCCCTTCACAATACTCACCGATCTTGCGGGTCGGAGTGACTCTGTCTGACGTCACGAATTCTCCGCGGCCTACGTCATTGGTGGCGGCCACGTGGAACTTGACCTCGCGACCTTCCTTGAGGCCCTTGACCACGTGACGAATGACGTCAGCGCCAACGTGATCCAGAGGGCGCCAGGTGCGGCCTCCGTCCTCCGAGATCTCGATGTCATATCCGGTGATAGGGGAACCCCCGTCCTTCTTGGGTATCTTCCAGGTCAAGGTCACAGAGTCTGCTGTGACGTCACTGGTGTCCAGTGTGCCTGAAGGCTTGCATGGAACTTCTGTGTAGAACAAGGCAATCTCTGGTCAAAGACTGCTTTGGGATGTCATGTCGTGTTTGCATGCAATCTTTGTAAAGAAGCAGCCAGACATGCGTTAAAGGGCGCTTTAAAATGACATAATATATTAGTATGGGTGTTTGCACGAGACTTCTGGAGTGAAGTATCCACAGTAATGGGCCAAACGTGTTTCCACTTTGTACATCCTAGATGATTGAGTGGTACTTCAGCAGTGAAGAACTTGAAATCATTCAGAGTATTCCCTTAGCTGCATAGAGTATAAAAAGAAGGAGTAAAAGGAATGAATGAAGGAGAAAGAAAGAAAGAACGGAGACAGCAGAAAGGAAGGAAGAAAGGAAGGACGAAGGAAGGAGGGAAGGACGAAGGAAGGAGGGAAGGACGAAGGAAGGAGGGAAGAACGAAGGAAGGAGGGAAGGACGAAGGAAGGAAGGAGGGAAGAGAGAAGGAAGTACACGTTTCAGGCCTAGCCCTTCCTCAGTTTGGCGAAGAGCTCTTTGCTAAACTGCTTATTTTGCTTTCTTTGCTCTATTGCTGAACCGAGGAAGGGCTATGCCCCAAATGTTTGTTCCGTCATTAAACCAGAGAATCCCATGCCTCAAAGCCATCCTTGTGGTAGAGATATCTAGAACGGTCCGAGCACCAGACCAGAGGCGGTGGCGAACTGTAGATGGGAAACCAAAACGCTCTTGAGTCTCTCCACCTACTCCACACACTCCACACACACCATCTACTGCGCATACTCCACCTCCACCACAGACGCACCTGGGGGGCGGGTGGGCGTGACTTCCTGGGACTCCAGGGGGGCGGAACTGCCCTCGCTGTTGATGGCCGACACCCGGAAGAGGTAGCGTGACCCCTCCAACAGCCCGGTCACGCGGTGGGAAGTGACGTCAGGGCCAAGGGAAGCAACCTTGCTCCACGTTCCTCTCTTGACGTCACACTTTTCCAGCAGGTAGCCAGTCAGCTTGGAGCCGCCGTCGGACTCAGGGGGTCGCCAGGTTAGCGTGACCCCGTCCTCGGTGACGTCACTGGCCTCCAGGGGCCCCTGGGGGCTGGATGGTTTGCCTGGAGCAAGGGAGGTAACCTCGTCAGGTAAGGAAGCTTCCGTCCTCTCGGCGTTGGAGAGGTTATTTGAGTCCCAGTGTGGGGAGGAAGTGATGGGATTGAGTCCAAGTGTGGGGAGGAAGTGATGGGATTTCATCAACAACGTTTCCATCTTTAATACTTGTCAAGATTTTTGAAAGTTGCATTATTAATTAATCCTGCAGCCAAGTTGTTATTTAAACAGATCTTTGTTTTGAGAAATGAACTCACCTGGAGAATATTACAAGGAAGAACTTGTTTAATGATTCGTTTCTTTATCATTGTGTTTTATTTGTGTGTTGAAAACTTGTCCGAAAATAATATAGATGATGAACACATGCGTTGTTTCTATAAGATATTTACTTTTTAATAAATTGGTCTCATTTCTATTTGTCATAAATGATGGTGTCATGCATTTGTTTCCTTGAGTTTCCATGGGAACCAGACAGGAACCCGTCCTAAGACAACTTACTTGCAGGTCCATTGCGCATCCAGATCGAGCACTGTGACATGCGCAGTCGCGTGCATGACGGCATGCATGGGGAATCCTCCACGGCGTTCGGTCACGTGGTTCATTCTGGTGGTTACGTCAAACCATGCTGGTGCGTCACCAAGTTGCAACATGCAGACAGAACGAGGTCTGATGGAGAGAAAACCCTGCACAGGGGAGACAACTTCTCCTGTCGAGGAATCATGCCCTTGCTTCGTGACCCATAGAGATCTTCGTTCTCAACATCATTTTCTATACGTCTTTGCTTCCATAGAGATTTACGTTCACAAAAACGTTTTCTACACGTCTTTGTTTCCATAGAGATAGATCTACGTCCATATTTATATACGTCTTTGCTTCCATAGAGATAGATCTGCGTTCATATTTCTATACGTCTTTGCTTCCATAGAGATAGATCTACGTCCATATTTCTACACGTCTTTGTTTCCATAGAGATAGATCTACGTCCATATTTCTATACGTCTTTGCTTCCATAGAGATTTACGTTCACAAAAACGTCTTCTACACGTCTTTGTTTCCATAGAGATAGATCTGCGTTCATATTTCTAGACGTCTTTGCTTCCATAGAGATAGATCTGCGTTCATATTTCTACACGTCTTTGCTTCCATAGAGATAGATCTGCGTTCATATTTCTACACGTCTTTGCTTCCATAGAGATAGATTTGCGTTCATATTTCTACACGTCTTTGCTTCCATAGAGATAGATCTGCGTTCATATTTCTACACGTCTTTGCTTCCATAGAGATAGATCTGCGTCCATACTTCTACACGTCTTTGCTTCCATAGAGATAGATCTGCGTCCATATTTCTACACGTCTTTGCTTCCATAGAGATAGATCTGCGTCCATACTTCTAGATGTCTTTGTCTCCTTTCTTGGGAAGGTTTGGACATTATGGTCGACAGAGGGTGAGTCGAAAACAAAAACGTGTTTGTATGTGTATGCGTGTCTTTGTATATGTTTGAGCGAGTCCTTTGTTTGTTTGTTGTTGTTGTTGCTATTTAGTGAGGAGGTGAGCGCGCGCGTCTGAGGACGTGTGTGCGTGAAGTGTGTATATATGTGCGTGTGTATTTGTGTGTATATGTGTGTGTGTGTGTCGTGTTTGTGCGTGTGTATATGTGTTTGTGCGCGTGCGTGCGTTTGTGCATGTGTGTATGTTTGTGAGTGCGTGCCTGTGTATTTGTTGTGTGTTGTGTGCGTGTGCGCGCGCGCGTGCGTGTGTGTATGTGCGTATTTTTCTGCGTGAATATGTGTATGTGTGTGAGAGTGTGCATGAGTGTGTGTTTGTGCGTGTGTATGTATTCGTGTGGACGTGCGCACGCGCGAGCGCGTGTATGTGTGTGTGCGCGCGCGCGCGTATATGTATGTGCGCGCACTTTTTTCTGTACACGGGAGCTTGTAGTTGAATGTGTGGCTTGTAAATTTTTGTTCAGGTGACAGACGTCGACAAGACCTAGGAGGAGTTTTTCGCTTGTTTGTGTTCTAAAACAGTTCCTCAATAGTCAGAGGCACGAGTTCATCGTTGCTAATGAGAATTATTGACATCAATCATCGGAACTAAGACGTTTTGAAGTAAGTTATCAAATTTCAAATATCTAGGCTCTTTGTACTTCTTTTCTTGTGTACAAAGTCAAGACTCAGTGCACTCCAGTTTGGTTCGTGTAGATCAAAATCAACCTCACGCCCAGAATGTTTTACACGATACACAGGTCATATGTATTTCTAATAATTTATGTACGAGAATCACATTGCATTCTTTGTCTAGCGTATGAGAATTGCGCTGCAAACAACTCTTGAACATTATGTGTGACACAATTATCACTGATGATTTAAAAAAAAATTGAGTTTATCAATGGATTTCTCTCAATCGCACCTGTATCTCTTCTCAAAACTGTAAATCTTATAAACATTTCTTCCTAATTACAAATATTTGTAAATGAGACATTGAATGATATCACAATTGCCTGCCGACACTAGCGCTTACAACTGGCCCATCCAAACTACTCGAAGCTTGTTTTGTATCAACACAGCAAAACATCTTCAAAGCGTCACACTGCACTAGATCTAGTCAGTCCACAGAGTAAAACAAGGGAGCAGATGCCGGTTTGAGCGTGAGAGGCAGACATACACGACGTTGTCGAGACAGGGGGGTGCAGTGCCCCCGAGGTCATCAACACTTTTGCTCGTCTCCTGGAATACTTTGGTTTTGCGTCAGGAGACCCCACACAACCGTCGCTGTGGCAGCTGTGGTCTGTTGTGGCATCTGTGGTCTGACGTGGCAGCTGTGGTCTGACGTGGCATCTGTGGTCTGACGTGGCAGCTGTGGTCTGACGTGGCAGCTGCGGTCTGACGTGGCAGCTGTGGTCTGTTGTGGCAGCTGCGAGCTTTTCTCCAGTGAGTCGTGCTCACAGACCTGTGTGTGTTGTTGGGTCACAGCCAGAAAATGCTACATGCCATTGTTTGTTATACTTTCCATGTATGTTATCACGAGGCACGCAAGAGCTAGTTGATTACTGACGTCTGTTGAAGTTTTTATGGGAGCAACATTCGCTCAGTTACTGTGTCACATGCGTCATCTTCATCATCGTGTGTTAAGGTGAGAGGGTTTTTTCCAATGCACACTCGCTCATATCAGGGTACAGAGCTTCATGCAGCAGGCAAGTTAAATCCGGGAAATGCACACAAGAACAAGACAGGGAGGTCAAATCTGGGAGTTTATTAACGAACATAAGTAACACTCTCGTAATGTATACATAGGTAAATCTTTAAATAAGTGTTAGTAACAAACCAATACAGAATGTAGACACACGTGTGTATAAAGCAATTATGTCAGCAGCCAGAACGAAAACACAAGCAGGATAAAATGACAGCAGTTATAACAAACCGGGGTAAAGGGCCGTAACTCTGGCATTGCTTCCGGGAAGGTTACCTCCCTTTGTTATTGGGCTCTCATTATGATCGGGTTGGGAATACAAAGATATACTTTTCTCCGCTAAGTTACTTCATATGCAAGCAAACAAACAAACAAATAAACAAACAAATAAACAAACAAACAACTGCTATTGATTTAGAATGCAGTGGGTTAAAAAAAACTCGAATGAAAACAGCTTCCGCCGAGACTGTTTTGCTAGCACCTTGTCTATTTGATCGACGGCAGAGGAGGAGAAAATGCCATGTTTGTCATCACGATGAAGTGATAGGGAGCTTTTTGCTCAGCTATTATACACCATCCACCGAGATGAAACTAGCATTGGGAGTTCTTATGTTTTCTGCAACACCCAACGCGTTTCCAGGCTAACGTTCTAGAATAAGGGGGCGAAAATCTCAAGTAGTCATCAACCTACCTGCCCTGCGCAATGAAATGTGGTGGTCACGTGACATGGCTTTGATAGTTGTTGATATATTTGTCCTTTGTGCATACCTTCGCTAGCTTGATTGCTCTCACTAGAGCTATCTATGACATCCTTTCTTTCGGGCACGCTGGAAAATATGCATACTCATTGCGTTTTTGGCAGTTGGAATTGGCGTGAATATTATGAGTGCAAGATAGATCTTTTGAAATGTGCTGGCGGCCTTGCCATAGAAAAAAAGTAAAGAGTATTGCGTATTTTAAGGAGAAATCTACAGCGATACAGCGTACACACACCACCACAAAGAATGAGTAAGAATTATCACATGATATGCATAGTTTTCCATATGAGTAGCCTGGGATGAACTACAGTATACATGGTTTGGTAATGAAGTGATCTTCGCTACTTGAATACATTATTCGCCCGAGATGGGAAACAACGGATTTGATATGATATGCATTATGACATCACATATACTTGAGTAAGTGATTTGGGTGTATTCGACACTGTCACTTTCCCTATCATCTGCATATTCCATTACCATTCCTACCAACACCACCCCCATATACCAAAAACAAAACTATACAGTAAAATCCACACAACTTTTGTTTTATCCCTCACTGGCTTTCCGGATACGAAAAAGTCACTCCTGATTGTACTTCTAGTGTATACGTCTGTACAGAGGAAATACTCCTACAGCGTGGATGGTTTTTAATCAAAGTTTGGTAGACAAGTGAATATATTCTGTCACTTTAAGCGGTTTTGTCTTTGAATTGTTTTGCCGTTCTGCTTTTTAGAACATGGCAAGGATATTGCAGAGGCATCAGGAGCTAGCATCTGGGACGGCAGTTGTTTCCTGGAGACATTACGCCCTGCTGATGCATCGACAGTTATCCTGTCATGAAACTTTGGAATGCTTCCTCATGACCACGAAACTCACGAAATAGCTGGAGCACCTAGATCGGCAGCAACCGCCGCTACAGAGTGACCTCGGCACACTCCAGAGGAGCAGACCCCCTGCCTCTGTCCTGCACTCAAAACCACGTGACCAGGGCGAGGATTTTCAAGGCCAGGCAGATGTTAATTAAACACGTGATGTTAGAGCAAGACAAATCAAGACCGACCGACGCCGGTGAACAAGCAATTGTCGTTAGCTCCTTTCTAGAGGGAACTGGGAAGTCAGTACGTAACAAGGGTATCTCGACTGGCAGGCAAGGAGGTTCATGTCTAGCCTATGACGGTCACACCACGTCACACGGTGAGCCTCTACGTCATCGGTACGACAACAACCGCTTGCTACGTCATGCTGGCACGCCGCAGGGCAGGCTGGGACGGTGGTATGGGGTCACGTGGCCACACCTACCGAAAAGACTCTTGGGAAGGATGGCGGCCTCCGTGGCCAGGGGCTCCGAGGCTCCGACCTCGTTTTCGGCAATGACCCGGAAGTGGTACTCCGTGCCCTCGCTCAGGTTGTCCGCGGTGAAGGTCGTGACCTTGCCGTCCACGCGTCCGGCCTTGGACCACGTGGATCGCGTGGCATCGCGGCGCTCGATGACGTAAGCAATGACGTCAGAACCGCCGTCGTCCTTGGGCGGCTTCCATGTCAGCGTGGCGGAGTCTCGCGTGACGTCCGAGACTTGGATGGGACCCTGAGGCTTGCTGGGAACGTCTGCCACAGAACACGAAAGTATGGACTGCACATGCGCCCTAATATAGAATTTCAAAGTATTACAACTTGAAAAAATCAATGAATACTTTTGTACATGAAACTTGATCTCCACCCTTAAAACAATTCTCAAGACTGCAGTTGTGTAAAAGCAGGATGTATATTCCACAGCACTGTAGGGAGGAAAAGAGGGGGATTACTGTAAATGGAGTCTACTGCTTTGCATTACAATCAAAATTCATCACAATTCACCAACAGTTTGCATCAGACGACAGACAGGTCCAAAGAGATTTTCCCCCAAGGTTAACTGCAACAGCATTTCACGAAAGCAGCAAATCGTTTGCATTTCGAATACTGTGCGCTCTTAATAAACACTTTCCAGCTCTATGACACAATCGAAGGATCCCATGTTAAGAAAGTCCACTTACCTATGACCTCCACGTCGAACTTGACCTTGACCTCGCCGACCTCGTTCTCGGCGGTGAGCGAGTAGAGGCCGTCTTCGTCCTTGGCGATCTTCTTCAAGGTCAGCGTGGAGGCGTTGGGCTGCGTGTCCAGGGTCAGGCGACCTCCTGACCTGAGGGGTTTGTCCTCACACGCCCAGGTCAGGCGGGGGGTGGGGGCGCCGCTCACTCGCACGGGGATCTTCAGCGTGGAGCCTGCTTGCAGCGTGATCATGTCCCGGAACTTGTTGTCGAACTCCAGCTTGGGGGGAGCTGTGGGCAGAAGGAAGAGAGAGAGAGTTGACTGGATGTCTTCCCTTGAGAGTGGGGTGGCGTGGGGTGGGGTTGTATTGGGTTGTGTGGGGTTGGGGTTGTGTGGGGTGGGGTGGTGTTGTGTGGGGTTGGGGTTGTGTGGGGTGGGGTGGTGTTGTGTGGGGTGGGGTGGGGTGGGGTGGGGTTGGGGTTGTGTGGGGTTGGGTGGGGTGGGGTTGTGTGGGGTTGGGTGGGGTGGGGTTGTGTGGGGTTGTGTGGGGTGGGGTTGTGCTTGAATGTGAAAGGCAGCGATCCATTACAAAAAAAGAATTTCATCGATAAATGCTGGATGATAAAATGAAATTGAAAAGCATTTGAGATCTGAAGACCTCCTCTCAGGGTTGGGTATGTGGCAATGTTAATAAAAAAAGAAAGATATTTGCCTTTATATACAATAAAACAGAAAGAAAACAACGGAAGACCACTTCTGGTGTGGAAAGCAGGGTCTACAACATAACAATCCGGGTCAGGGGTCATTATACAATGAAAACATAATTCATGAAAAGCGTTGCCATTCAACAACTTGGCACATCAGTCCTTGATGCCCAGTCCTTGATGCACACTAAAGGAACGCAAGGAAAAAGAGATGACGGAAAAATGCGACCGTACCCTGAATTTCAAGATGACCGGAAGTGGTGACAGTGCCAAGGTCATTGCTGGCCTCGCACGTGTAGCTTCCGGCGTCCTGGGCTGTGACGTCAAGGATGGTGAGGGCAGCACGCGTGTTCTCGTACACACTCTCGTGCCGCTTGTCCTCTCGCACCTCACGAGACTCGCGCAGCCTGCAGCGGGTCAAGGTGAAGGTCAAATTGCCGGTCGAGGTCGAGTCAAATGATCGTGATAGCAGAGATGCATCGCGGATGAATGAAATACGAGTGAACACGTTGTGTTAGAACAAATGAAACTAAATGGAAGGGCAAAGTCACAGTACACATCTTTAAAAAATGCAAGTCATATTATGATCTCGTGTCTCCAATTGAAGCAAGGGGTAAATTCAGGCAGAGATGGAGTGGATTAGAAAGACGTTTGGAACACAATAAATACACAACGACGCATAAAGCAGAAACTTTGACTCGAAATTTCATATATTTAGAAATAAATCCACGTGCTACACACTTTTCACAAATAAGACTGAGAAAACAAAATACAAATATAAGACAATGAAAAACATACAAAGAACAAAAAGTCAGAAAGAAAGAAGGAAAAGCAGCAACGGTTTCCTTCAAAGATAATCTTGCGAACAGGTCAGAGATCAAATAGTCCCAGAGACACCGAGCTACACAGATACAGCGCCAAAGAGGCAGAAAGCTACGCTGACATACATGTAGAGAGACAGATCAAGGATTTGCAAGAGAGCTACACTGCAAGCAATAGATCTACAGGCAGAGAGGTGACCCGCTGCCACGAAACCCACAGCACACAGGGGAGGGGGTGGTGGTGGTGCCTACAGCACACAGGGGGGGGGGGGGAGGGGGAGGGTGCCCACAGCACACAGGGGAGGGGGTGGTGGTGGTGCCTACAGCACACAGGGGGGGGGGGGGGGGAGGGGGAGGGTGCCCACAGCACACAGGGGAGAGGGAGGGTGCCCACAGCACATAGGGGAGAGGGAGGGTGCCCACAACACACATGGGAGGGGGTGGTGGTGGTGCCTACAGCACATAGGGGGGGGGTAAGGGGGAGGGTGCCCACAGCACACAGAGGAGAGGGAGGGTGCTCACATCACACAGAGGAGAGATAGGGTGCCCACAGCACATAGGGGAGAGGGAGGGTGCCTACAGCACATAGGGGAGGGAGACGGTGCTTACCACTTTATGGAAGGCTCTGGGGTGCCGCTGATCTTGCATTCCAAGATGGCGGTTTCGCCCTCTGTCACTGCCAGGTCTGGCAGTCCCTCCAGCACTGCTGGCGCCTCGCCCACTGCAAGACAGGAGGCAGTGAGGATGGCGTCTCTCAGTGGCTGTCAGTCTGACTGTGAATACGTCTGTGTGTGTCAGCCTGTCTGACTGTCTGCGTGTGTGAATGTCAGGGTGTCTTTCTCTGCTTCATCGCAGAAATGTGTCTCTACATGAGGAAGTATGAAAAAGTAGAAAAAATCTTCTAGAATACATCGAAGTACAAATTAAAAAAACTTCGTCCAAACTTGACAATATGGTACATGCCACGCCAATTTCGCCCCCTATTTTACATAACCGATATCCTTGCAGCATTGACGTGATTTTTGACAGAAAAAAATCGCAGTAAACCCTACTATCTCAACGCCTTCATCATTGCTACATCATTCTTTCCTGTTCTGATATTTCCAATTAAAGAGAATCACGTGTCTATTGTAGTCCTACTGAAGTCCTCTGCTTGTCAAGAAGCGAGCTGGGCTGCGTGGTAAGAGAGGAGCCTGTTCCTTACCGACGGGTTCTGTGACGGTGACGGTGCTGGAGGGCTGGGAGAAGGGGCCCACGCCCGCCTTGTTCTCGGCAGCCACGCGGAACTGCAGCTGCGCGCCCTCCGTCAGGTCCCGGATGAGGAAGCTGGTGTCGGGCACACGGACGTTCTTGGAGGCGGGCTCCCAGCGCGCGGAGGATGCTGGGCGCTGCTCGATGACGTAGTTGGTGATGGCGCTGCCGCCGTCACGCTCTGGGGGTCTCCACTTGAGCGTCACGGAGTTCCGTGTGACGTCAATGGCCTCGGGAATGTCCGGAGTTCCAGGTTTGTCTGTGGAGGCAGCGACAGTGTCATATGACGTCATCACTCATTGTGTGTTGATTGCCTGAACATTTAGTAGTCCTGCTACTTCAAACTGGGTGACTGTTTGACATCGCTGTTCTCTGTGAGGATTCCTTGATAGCAAGCAACATATAAATATGTTGTTTTCTACTTCGCATATTCAAATAACTCATGAGTTTATTTTCATTTATT
Organism: Theodoxus fluviatilis; assembly: GCA_034096865.1. Classification (NCBI taxonomy): domain Eukaryota; kingdom Metazoa; phylum Mollusca; class Gastropoda; order Cycloneritida; family Neritidae; genus Theodoxus; species Theodoxus fluviatilis. The sequence goes on from JAWQFJ010000067.1 coordinate 62,885, forward strand.
ATCATTACATAAACATGGATAAGAAAACAAAACTTTAAAACAGTAACAATGCATTTCAAAGAAGAAACATGTGAATAATATGGTACTTGGTAAGTGTTTGTCTGCAAATTTGGGGAACAAATCTCTTTTAAGGGGCACTGCACACTGAGTCCATAGCACATTTTCATCAAGCATTTCTGGAAGACATGGTTTTACCATATCCATTCATTAATCAACAATAAACAAAAGTGACTTTAAAAGCTAACAAGTCGTCAAGGATCCCCCTCATCCTCATCTTGAGGCAGGACTACTGAGTCCTTGAGAAGCCGTGAGGCAGGACTGCTGAGTCCTTGAGAAGGCGGGCTGGGCACTGACCGTAGGGGAACTTGATGACGATGTCTCCAGTGGGGGAGGATGGCTTGGACAGGCCGGCGGCGTTCTCTGCCAGCACGCGGAACTGGTAACGGGAGCCGGTGGGCAGGTCCGCCACAGTGAAGACGGTGTCCCTGATGGGACTCTTGTTGGCGCGAGTCCACCGCACGGCCGTGTCCGACTTCTTCTCGATGACGTAGCCGGTGATGGTCGCGCCTCCGTCCGACTCGGGCACCTGCCAGGTCAGCGTGGCGCTGGTGTCCGTCACCTCGCTGGCAGTCAGCTTCTTGGGGGCGTCTGGCACGTCTTCAGGGACGGATGGACGGATGGATGGATGAATGAGTGAAGAAGGAATGACGAATATAGGAACATGGATGGAATGAATGAGTGAAGAAGGAATGACGAATATAGGAACATGGATGGATGAATGAGTGAAGAAGGAATGACGAATATAGGAACATGGATGGATGAATGAGTGAAGAAGGAATGACGAATATAGGAACATGGATGGATGAATGAGTGAAGAAGGAGTGACGAATATAGGAACATGGATGGATGAATGAGTGAAGAAGGAATGACGAATATAGGAACATGGATGGAATGAATGTGAACATTGAAGAGTAGGAAGAAACAGAAGAGGAAAGGCAGGTCATTTCAACGGATGGCGGGAAGAGATTAAAAAGAGACATGAAATCTGCAAACAGAGGAAATTAATCAAGGGACTAAGGAAAAGTGTGGAGTGAAGCTATTTATTTTTGTCCCTTCTACTGTTTAGGTCAATAATTTAAATTTATAGCGCATTATTGAAATTAAATGCTTTTATCATCATGCGGAAGGACATGTAGGCATTACGTGACTCGTGACACCATGGCACATTATATTTCATCATTGAGGGAACATCATGTTTCCGATCAGACAAAATCTCAACGCAAAGATCTGAAGGCTCCAGAGACAGGAAGTGACACCCACCATACGGGGCCTTGGCGGTGATGCCTTCCAGCAGTTCCGCAGGCTCTCCCACGCCAACCTCGTTCTCGGCGCTGACCCGGAAGTAGTACTGTGACCCCTCCAGCAGCTTGCCCACGGCGTGCGTGGTGACGTCAGCGGGCACGCGCTCCACTGGGGCCCAGGTCGTGCGTTTGGCGTCACGCTTCTCGATGACGTAAGCAGTCAGTGCGCTTCCGCCCGTCGTTGTGGGCGGTTGCCATGACAACACCACAGTGTCCTTGCTGACGTCACTGACGCTGAGAGATTCTGGTTTTCCGGGTTTGTCTGTATATTGACAGGACGGTTATTGAGAATGGGTTGTAGACGTGTGTACATTTAAATGCGATTTTCAAAGCATGTCTTGTATTGACGGCCAAGGACAGCATGCGAGTGGGAAAGGAGGCCAAGGACAGCGTGCGAGTGGGAAAGGAGGAGCATAGAGACAGCATGCGAGTGGAAAAGGATGCCAAGGACAGCGTGCGAGTGGGAAAGGAGGCCAAGGACAGCATGCGAGTGGGAAAGGAGGAGCATAGAGACAGCATGCGAGTGGAAAAGGATGCCAAGGACAGCATGCGAGTGGGAAAGGAGGCCAAGGACAGCGTGCGAGTGGGAAAGGAGGCCAAGGACAGCGTGCGAGTGGGAAAGGAAGCCAAGGACAGCATGCGAGTGGGAAAGGAGGAGCATAGAGACAGCATGCGAGTGGGAAAGGAGGCCAAGGACAGCGTGCGAGTGGGAAAGGAGGCCAAGGACAGCATGCGAGTGGGAAAGGAGGCCAAGGACAGCATGCGAGTGGGAAAGGAGGAGCATAGAGACAGCATGCGAGTGGGAAAGGAGGAGCATAGAGACAGCGTGCGAGTGGGAAAGGAGGAGCATAGAGACAGCATGCGAGTGGAAAAGGATGCCAAGGACATCATGCGAGTGGGAAAGGAGGCCAAGGACAGCATGCGAGTGGGAAAGGAGGCCAAGGACAGCGTGCGAGTGGGAAAGGAGGCCAAGGACAGCATGCGAGTGGGAAAGGAGGCCAAGGACAGCATGCGAGTGGGAAAGGAGGAGCATAGAGACAGCATGCGAGTGGGAAAGGAGGCCAAGGACAGCGTGCGAGTGGGAAAGGAGGCCAAGGACAGCATGCGAGTGGGAAAGGAGGCCAAGGACAGCATGCGAGTGGGAAAGGAGGAGCATAGAGACAGCGTGCGAGTGGGAAAGGAGGCCAAGGACATCATGCGAGTGGGAAAGGAGGCCAAGGACAGCATGCGAGTGGGAAAGGAGGAGCATAGAGACAGCATGCGAGTGGGAAAGGAGGAGCATAGAGACAGCGTGCGAGTGGGAAAGGAGGAGCATAGAGACAGCATGCGCGTGGAAAAGGATGCCAAGGACAGCATGCGAGTGGAAAAGGATGCCAAGGACAGCATGCGAGTGGGAAAGGAGGCCAAGGACAGCGTGCCAGTGGGAAAGGAGAAGCATAGAGACAGCATGCGAGTGGGAAAGGAGGCCAAGGACAGCGTGCGAGTGGGAAAAGAGGCCAAGGACAGCGTGCGAGTGGGAAAGGATGCCAAGGACAGCATGCGGGTGGGAAAGGATGCCAAGGACAGCATGCGAGTGGGAAAGGAGGCCAAGGACAGCAGGCGAGTAGGAAAGGAGGAGCATAGAGACAGCGTGCGAGTGGGAAAGGAGGCCAAGGACAGCATGCGAGTGGGAAAGGAGGCCAAGGACAGCAGGCGAGTAGGAAAGGAGGAGCATAGAGACAGCATGCGAGTGGGAAAGGAGGCCAAGGACAGCAGGCGAGTAGGAAAGGAGGCCAAGGACAGCATGGGAGTGGGAAAGGAGGCCAAGGACAGCAGGCGAGTAGGAAAGGAGGAGCATAGAGACAGCATGCGAGTGAGAAAGGATGCCAAGGACAGCATGCGAGTGGGAAAGGAGGAGCATAGAGACAGCATGCGAGTGGGAAAGGAGGCCAAGGACAGCATGCGAGTGGGAAAGGAGGAGCATAGAGACAGCGTGCGAGTGGGAAAGGAGGCCAAGGACAGCATGCGATTGGGAAAGGAGGAGCATAGAGACAGCATGCGAGTGGGAAAGGAGGCCAAGGACAGCATGCGAGTGGAAAAGGATGCCAAGGACAGCATGCGAGTGGGAAAGGAGGCCAAGGACAGCATGCGAGTGGGAAAGGAGGAGCATAGAGACAGCATGCGAGTGGAAAAGGAGGCCAAGGACAGCATGCGAGTGGGAAAGGAGGCCAAGGACAGCATGCGAGTGGGAAAGGAGGCCAAGGACAGCATGCGAGTGGGAAAGGAGGCCAAGGACAGCATGCGAGTGGGAAAGGAGGAGCATAGAGACAGCGTGCGAGTGGGAAAGGAGGAGCATAGAGACAGCGTGCGAGTGGGAAAGGAGGCCAAGGACAGCATGCGAGTGGGAAAGGAGGCCAAGGACAGCATGCGAGTGGGAAAGGATGCCAAGGACAGCATGCGAGTGGGAAAGGAGGAGCATAGAGACAGCATGCGAGTGGGAAAGGAGGCCAAGGACAGCATGCGAGTGGGAAAGGAGGAGCATAGAGACAGCATGCGAGTGGGAAAGGAGGCCAAGGACAGCGTGCGAGTGGGAAAGGAGGAGCATAGAGACAGCGTGCGAGTGGGAAAGGAGGCCAAGGACAGCATGCGAGTGGGAAAGGAGGCCAAAGACAGCATGCGAGTGGGAAAGGAGGAGCATAGAGACAGCATGCGAGTGGGAAAGGAGGCCAAGGACAGCATGCGAGTGGGAAAGGAGGCCAAGGACAGCATGCGAGTGGGAAAGGAGGAGCATAGAGACAGCGTTCGAGTGGGAAAGGAGGCCAAGGACAGCATGCGAGTGGGAAAGGAGGCCAAGGACAGCATGCGATTGGGAAAGGAGGAGCATAGAGACAGCATGCGAGTGGGAAAGGAGAAGCATAGAGACATCATGCGAGTGGGAAAGGAGGCCAAGGACAGCATGCGAGTGGGAAAGGAGGCCAAGGACAGCATGCGAGTGGGAAAGGGGGCCAAGGACAGCATGCGGGTGGGAAAGGGGGCCAAGGACAGCGTGCGGGTGGGAAAGGGGGCCAAGGACAGCATGCGGGTGGGAAAGGGGGCCAAGGACAGCATGCGGGTGGGAAAGGGGGCCAAGGACAGCATGCGAGAGGGAAAGGAGGCCAAGGACAGCGTGCGAGTGGGAAAGGAGGAGCATAGAGGCAGCATGCGAGTGGGAAAGGAGGAGCATAGAGACAGCATGCGAGTGGGAAAGGAGAAGCATAGAGACAGCGTGCGAGTGGGAAAGGAGGAGCATAGAGACAGCATGCGAGTGGGAAAGGAGGCCAATGACAGCATGCGAGTGGGAAAGGAGGAGCATAGAGACAGCATGCGAGTGGGAAAGGAGGAGCATAGAGACAGCGTGCGAGTGGGAAAGGAGGAGCATAGAGACAGCATGCGAGTGGGAAAGGAGGCCAAGGACAGCGTGCGAGTAGGAAAGGATGCCAAGGACAGCGTGCGAGTAGGAAAGGAGGAGCATAGAGACAGCGTGCGAGTGGGAAAGGAGAAGCATAGAGACAGCGTGCGAGTGGGAAAGGAGGAGCATAGAGACAGCATGCGAGTGGGAAAGGAGGAGCATAGAGACAGCATGCGAGTGGGAAAGGAGGCCAATGACAGCATGCGAGTGGGAAAGGAGGAGCATAGAGACAGCATGCGAGTGGGAAAGGAGGAGCATAGAGACAGCGTGCGAGTGGGAAAGGAGGAGCATAGAGACAGCATGCGAGTGGGAAAGGAGGCCAAGGACAGCGTGCGAGTAGGAAAGGAGGCCAAGGACAGCGTGCGAGTAGGAAAGGATGCCAAGGACAGCGTGCGAGTAGGAAAGGAGGAGCATAGAGAAAATGGCGGGCACGCGACCCATCCAAAGTGACAGAAGTTTTTGTAACGGAAATCAGATGTCGACTGATTAAAAATTATAGGCCATGAGAATCTGGTCATATTCCCTGTATAGATATAGTCCTTCACTAATCAATCAGTAAGTCACTCGGACGGGTGGATCACTCAGTTATTTAGTCACCCACTCCCTCAACCAGCAAATCAGTCCGTCAGTCAGTCAGTCTCTAAGTCAGTCAGTCAGTGTGTCAGTGAGTCAGTCTACTAGCCAGTCAGTCAATGACTCAGTCAGTCAGTCAGTCAGTCAATGACTCAGTCAGTCAGGAAGTGAGGCAGTCAGTCAGTGAGTCAGTCAGTGAGTCCGTCCCTGACCTTTGACGTTGACGTGGAAGCTGGCCTCAGCTCTGCCCGCCACGTTTTCTGCGATGACGGTATAGACGCCCGTGTCGTCAGGCATGGCGTTCTTCAGCGTCACCTGCGTGACGTCACCACGCGTCTCCAGCCCCACGCGCTCTGACCGCTCCAGCGTCTCGCCGTCCAGCAGCCACGTGACCTGGCACGGGGGCACCCCGAACACCGTCACGGGCAGCGTCAAGGTCGCACCTGCGCGGATGTTCTGCGCAGAGCGCAGTTTGTTGTCGAACTCGAGACGAGGATGGACTGAAGAGAGAAGGAAGGATGGAATGGTAAGTGGGGTGTCGCTCGTGCAAAATTGGATGAACTGAGTGAAAATGTCATGTACGTGTACGTTTTATCTTCCGTTTGTAAGTAGGAGATAGACAAATAACAGTTTTAAGTATTTGTTCTTTATCCATCGTTGTATGAATATTTTAATTAAGATCTGTTTTACTTTTGTTTGGCACCAAATATTTTAAAATTCGGTCAACTCAAGTTTAGATCTGGTGCACTACAAACTGTTTGCTAACAACAGCAGTTGTATAACAGACACACATACAGGTTAAAAATAAGAGATTATAGAAGTTCATCCATTCGGAAGAATAATCAAATCATGTATGGATAAAACTAGTGAGAGAGGAAAGAGGAATAATCGATGACATCTTACACAGATTCAGTACATTAATTAAGAAATTAAGCACCATCATCCCCTACTGCATGAATAAACTCTTCCATCTTACCTTGGACAGTGAGGGAGCTGGATGAGTCCACTGAGCCCAGGGGGTTGTTGGCCTGGAAGCGGTAGCTTCCGGTGTCTGCAGGCTCCGTCTTGTGGATGACCAGGGAGGCTACCTCGTCCTCGTAACTCATCTCGTACTTGGCCGACTTGCGGATCTCCTTCGCGCCCTTGAACCTGGGGTCAAGGTCAAACAGCAAGGTCAGAAGACACGAAAGACAGAGCTGACCATATCAAGTATAAAGTTTGGTCCAAGAAAACCCCTGAAGTGTCCACTGAATATCACGCACATGCGATTTACCACAACTGAAACGAATTACTGTTAGAAAATGACACTTGACTTGTTTACAATGACAAACAGTCTATAACTGCAAAGAATGGGGTTTTCTTTCAATCTTGCATTCCCCATATTATATATTTTGTACAGAAAAGGTTGTTGACAAAAACAGAACAATTTTTTTTTCTGACTTTACAGGTATTTTGTTCACGATCTTGTTTATATTTAAAGAAAGGAAGTTCTTACATTGGACAAAAATATTTCCAGAGATAAAAAGCAAAACAATACATCTGGCTGTCAGAAACACAGCTGCCTCATCTCTGCAAGGCCAACTCCCACAGCGGTCACTCACCACTTGAGGTCAGCTTCCGGCTGTCCCACGTCCACGTCCACCTCTAGCACGGCGTCAGCAGGGCTGACCACTGTGACGTCAGACAGCGGCTCCAAGATGGCGGGCGGTGTTCCGGTGACAGGCTCGACGACCTTGACCGGTCGTGTAGGGGGAGAGAACTCTCCTTGCCCGGCGCGGTTCTCGGCAGCCACCCTGAACTCGTACTCGCCCTGCTGACGCAATCCTGTGACGCTGAAGGTGGTTTCGGGTATGGCCACCCCGATGTTGGCCTTGGACCACGTGACGGAGCTCTTGGGCTTGTACTCTACCACGTAGGTGGTGATGGGCGCGCCGCCGTCCGACTCCGGGGGAGTCCACTTCAGCGCCACGGAGCTCTTGTCCGTGCCCGTGATCTCCGGCGTGCCTGGGCGTCCTGGCTTGGCTGTGGAGAGAGATAAAAGTGAGTAGGGATGAGGAGAGGGAGAGAGAGACACAGAGAGGGAGAGAGAGAGAGAGAGAGAGAGAGAGAGAGAGAGAGAGAGAGATAGAAAGAGAGAGATAGAGAGAGAGAGAGAGAAAGAGAGAGAGAGAGAGAGAGAGAGAGAGAGAGAGAGAGAGAGAGAGAGTGGGTAGGGTCGAGGACAGGGATGGAGAGAGAGAGAGAGACAGAGAGAGAGAGAGAGAGCGAGAGAGAGAGAGACAGAGAGAGAGACAGAGAGAGACAGAAAGGGACAGAGAGAGAAATAGAGAGAGAGAGACAGAGAGAAATGGGTAGGGACGAGGAGAGAAAGAGAGAGTGAGAGAGAGGGAGAGAGAAAGAGAGAGAGAGAATAAAAGAGAGAGAGAGTGAGAGAAATAGTGAAAGAGATAGAAAGTGGGGAGAGAGAGAGAAAGAAATAGAGAGAGAGAGAGAGACAGAGAGAGAGAGAGAGAGAGAGAGAGAGAGAGAGAGAGAGAGAGAGAGAGAGAGAGAGAGAGAGAGAGAGAGAGAGAGAGAGAGAGAGCATGGTATACCTTATTATATACATCCACTGGTGAAAAGATTTCCGAAGGACTTTTTCTCAAGAAAAACTCCATACTCATCCCTTTACTTGTTTCACTATTATTCCCCCAACACTTCAATCTACATCAAAGCTCCTAAGCTGCAACTTCAGCACCACACCACCTGTACACCATCACCCCTCTCTCTATCCCAACTCATCCTTCACTCACTCCATTGGTCCTTGGCGGTGATGGGCGGGGACGGCTGGCTGGGCGGGGAGGGGCCGGCCAGGTTGTGCGCGATGACGCGGAACTCGTACTTGGAGTCGGGGATCAGTTCCGTCACGCCAAGCGCGGTGTCCGCCACGGGCGCCTTGTTGACCTGCACCCAGCGCGGACTCAGGTCCGAGCGCCGCTCCAGCGTGTAGCCAGTCACCGGCGATCCGCCGTCATTGGCTGGCGGCGACCACGTGACCTTGCAGGATTCCCGCAGCACGTCGCTGACGGTAGGTGGCGCTGGAGCATCGGGAGGAGCTGCAGAAGAGGGAAAGGGAAAGAAGGCTGAGGTCATGGATAGAGAGAAGAATGGAAAGAATGGTGCATATAGGTCATGACATTATTAACGGAATGAACAGGATGGCGTTGCCGGGGAAAATAATAAAAGAATTCAATAGACAACAGCTTTAGAGAACTCTCAATCAAACTAGAAAGAATTATTTCCTAGCCTAGTTTAGAGGGGCTGAACTACGGTACGTCTGCATATACAACTAGATTGTTGCTAAGAATTTACGCAATCCGCCCTCTTTTGTGATAGCAATGCTGTCAATTGTAAGAGAAAGTGAAAAAAGACGGCTAGAATTTTACATGGAAATAGATAGACACCAAAAAACTATTGAAAGACACCAGCTAAAACAACCATCACGTCCTGAAGAATCAATGCCATAAAGACGCCACTTTACTTCTTTCCATTGTTCTCATGTACTCATGTATTAGCAAAGATTTCAGAAAAAATAAACTAAAGCGTTAAGCAACACAGCAGTCGGCAGGAGGTCGTGCCACCCACCGAAATCGTGCTTGGCAGTGATGGGTTCAGATTCGGTGGAAGGTCCACGGCCCACTTTGTTCTGAGCCGTGACCTTGAAGACGTATTGCTGGCCAAGTTCAAGGTTAGGGACGGTGAACTCGCGGTCAGGGATGACGGCCACCTCGTTCCAGACGCGTCGGATGACCTCGCGCATCTCGAGAATGTACGAGATGATGGGGGTACCGCCGTCGTCAGCAGGGGGCTCCCACGTGACCTGGGCACTGTTGGCCGTGACCTTGGGAACTGCCACTCGCTCGGGAGCTCCAGGGAAGTCTGCAGGGGTCAATGTTAAAGCGTGTCATTCAAAAGCACAGGCATACAGGTGATAGTGAGATGGCCATCGATGCAGAGATGATCGTTCTACAAGCAAACTTCAGCTCAATGTAAGATTATCTTTTGTTCGATAGTGGAGAATAAAAAAATGTTATTGTGCAAAGTTCGGTTCATGGACCCTTAAAACATGTATTAATGTATTTTCCTCGACTATTTCTGCTCTACGATCACTGGTAATGCTGACATCTTTACACGACAACTCGCTCTATTCCTCCTCAGTATCTCATTATCCAGTGATCATGAAATATTGCTCTGCCTTTCTGAAATGTCAACTGACTCAATATTTAACTTTTATTCACTCCCTCTTTCTCTCTCCCTCCCTACCTCTCCCATCTCGCGTTCTCTCTCTCTCTCTCTCTCTCTCTCTCTCTCTCTCTCTCTCTCTCTCTCTCTCTCTCTGCGTCTTCTTCTCTCTCTCTTTCTCTCTCTCTCCGTCTCTCTTTCCCTTTCTCTCTCTTTCCGTCTCTCTCTCTCTCTCTTTCTCTCTCTCTTTCTTGCCGTCTCTCTCTCTCTCCGTCCGTCTCTCTTTCTCTCTCTCTTTCTCTCTCTTTCTCTTGCCGTCTCTCTCTCTTTCTCCGTCCGTCTCTCTCTCTCTCTCTCTCTCTCTCGCTGTCCAATTCCAAAGACACCTACCCAGCACCCTGACACGGATGTTGATGGTGGCGGTGCCGTTGTCGTTCTTGAGCTCCACAGTGTAGCTGCCCGTGTCCTGGCGCTTGAGCTTGAAGAGCCTGATGGTGGTCATGTTGTAGATGGTCTCTGTCTGCATGCGCTTGGCGTCAGGCAGCTTGTCCCCGTTGAAGCTCCAGCTGACCTTGGGCTGGGGGCTGCCCGTGAAGGGGATCTCGAAGATGGCCGTCTCGCCCGCGTTGAGCACCACCTCCTCGTCATAGCGCTTGTCCACGATCAGCGTAGGTGGCGCTGTGGAGGCAGAGGGGAAAGGTGACAGAGAGAGAGAGAGAGAGAGAGAGAGAGAGAGAGAGAGTGAGAGAGAGATGGAGAGAAAGAGACATGGAGAGAGACAGACAGAGAGAGAGAGAGAGAGAGAGTGTGTGCGTCAGAGTCAGAGACAGAGACAGAGACAATGAGAACGTGTTTTGACACTGTTTAGCGAGCGCACGCGCAAGTGTGCGTGTGTATATGAGTGTATAGGCATAGATAACATTGATGTATTTATTTCCTCGTTTGTCACATGTTGAGTCTTCCTAAGAAATGTTCATCTTTTGTCTTGTTGTTCAGATGAAGGAATATTGTCCAAGTCTTGGGGAAGGGGGAATATCTTCCTTAATAAATCATAAAAACTTGTTAGAAGACAAAATACAAGAAAAATCTTCAGCTTCATTTCGTCGGTGCCGTTTCTACAAATGAAACGAGGCTTGACACCGGTCACGTGAACTGCAGCTTCCCAAGAGAACGCTAGCAAGTGGCAAGAGAAATACAGGCAACTGGCAACCCAATGCGCTAACAAATGGTACCGTCATATTTTGCTCTGCGACTACAGTTGACTTGATGTGAAGCTATACCTGCTCGAAAGAACACAGCACTTTCTGAAACAGTTTTGTCGAACAATAGACAAAGTACAGCCATTAGGCCGTATCACCCATCCCCGCTTCTAAACTCTTCACCCACCCATCACCCTCCACCCCCACCCCCACCCCCAACCCCCACCCCATACCCCCCACCCCGAACAGCCCCGAGGCAGCCATCACACAGCTCACCTTCCACGAAGAGCGCGGCCTCCGTGGTCTTCTTCTTGGCGGACAACTTGTAGTCGCCCTCGTCCTTGCCCTCCACGGCCTTGACCTCCAGCACCTGGACGCAGCCCTGCACGGTCATGACGTACTTGTCGCTAGGCAACAGCGGGCTGTTGTTGAAGAACCACACCACGGGGAAGTCCGGCACGGACAGCTCCGCCTCGAACCTGGCCTCGCCTGGGATGACCTTGACCTCCTGGTCCTCCAGACCTCGCACGATGTCCACCTCCGTCTCTGTGGTGGGAGGAAGCATGACGTCATTATGCCATAGGAAAAGGAATTAGACGACAACACTAGTAACAACATAATACTTTAAAAAAAGTATAGGGGAAGGTTACCCCTGTTTGCCACTGTGGAGCGTCCAGTAACCAATGTTACTTCCTGGTGTTACAAAAGCCATGTGGGTGAAAAACCTGGCCAAGGAAGCAACTCCAGGATTTGTGCAGTTTGTTTACACTTGACCTGCCAGCCGTGATACGTCTGCAAGCGAGGGTCTTTACCCATGGACTTCCGTGGCTGGGCAAGCCTCGTGCGTGGACCTTCCTGTCTTCTCACACATGACGTTCCCATCTCCACCACCCCCACCCACCCCTTTCCCCCAATCCATCCCCCTCAATGAGCCAACTGAAGTATTATTTCTCATCCATTCAAACCAGACGTCCAAGCAAGCAGACCGTCGAGTTGGACGAGAAGTACGGTGCTCGCACCATTTCCACTTCCAGAGGAGGGTTCCAACGCAATACCAGCATGGTGCCACAGGTACACATACAAGATGGAACTTACATGGAACAAATCTTGAATCACATCACTTTCCTTACTACTTCCTATAATATAAAGCGTATTTGATATATTCTTAAGTTAATCAGGACAAACCATGACATCGCAAACGCTCATCACAAGTGTATGCACGATCCATCCATTCCTCCACATCACTTCCTGACCAAAAGAAGGACTTTGGTCGAAATGACGCAAGCATGACGCACCTTGCACGGTGACGTTGACGGATGACGTCACGCCGTCGATGGTGACGCTGTACTCGGCCTGGTCCTCGAGCTCTGCGCGATTGATGCGCAACGCGTGACGCACGCCATCCGCCTCCAGCTTGATGCGCGCAGACGCGCTGACCTTTGACCCGCCCTTCTTCCAGGTGGCCGTGCGGCCCGGCTTGGAGACGGTGCACTCGAGGTAGATCTCCTGGTCCTCCGTGACGGAGATGCTGGCCAGGGGCTTGGTGAACACCAGGGGCTCCTCTGTACAGGCAGGGAGGAAGACAGTGATACACACTCGTGGGTAAAGACGCAGATGGTGGATTACTTGCAGGAGATGTGAACAAAAGTGAAGGGTCACAATCAAAGCATGGATACATATTGAGGAAATCGAGTTGGAAGAAACGATTGTTACTGGCTGTGTACATACCTACTATAGTGGTGTTTACTGTAGACAGTCACTTCCAGAGTCATCTGCCCTCACCTCTCCCCATTTTCTTTCATCATAACGCCCCCTCCCTCCCCTTTCCCGTCTCCTCTAACTGCCTTCCTCCTCTCTGTCTCCTTTTCTTTCTGCCCCATCCCTTCATTCCACTTCAGTTCTCTGTCCTCTTCTCATGTCCCCTCCTCTTTCTAACTTCCCATTCTCACTCTGTCTCTATCTTCTAGCTGTCTTCCTTTGTCTTTCTCACCACCTCTTTTCTCTCCCTGTCACTCCGCGTGCGTGCGCGTGCGTGTGCGAGCGCGCGGGTGTATGTGTGTTTGTCTGTTCCTAGCACCACCTTCTTCTCTCTCTGATTTTTTCTCACCTTTGACGGTCAGCTTGGCGGAGGTCTTGCGGTCCTCGATGGAACACTTGTACACGCCATCATCCTCCATCCGGGCACTGTCCAAAGTCAGCGTGTGACGCGTGCCCTCCACGGACATGCGCACTCGGTCGCTACTCTTGACCTCTGTCCCGTTGAGGAGCCATTTGCTGACCTTGTCGGGCTTGTTGACCTCCACGGTCAAGGTTATGGGTTTGTTCTCCATGATTTCGGTGTCCTTGAGCGGTTTGGTAATTTCCAGAGGAAGTTCTGAAAGGACATAGACCGCGTGAGAAAGGCGCAAAACTGGTCTCAGACAGGCCGTCTCTAACGCAGTGTAGTGTCATGTTTATATGAAATGACCGGTGTGAGAAGAAAATAGTCGACAGCTACTAGTGTAACTACACAGACGCAGTTTCCTTATTTGCAAGGCAAATAGTGATAAGAAAAAACCATTTCCAAATGAAAACAACAGTATGCAGTTTAGAACGAGTTGTTGCGAAAAGATGTTAGAGCAAAGCGCTTCCAAAGTTATCAACATTGTTCTCGTGCAAGTGTGTTAGACATAAAGAGACGAAAGGCTCTGTGAGATATCCTCGCTTTTGCACGGAATTTCCCCTTATCAAACAAGGGTCTTTATTCTTCATCGCTGGTGACCTTCACACACCTTTGACCTTGAGAGTGGCCTTGCTTTCCTTGTCCTCGACCTTGACAGTGTATTTGCCAGCATCCTCTATAAACGCTTCCTCGATAACGAGGCTATAGACTTTGTCCTCTGACGTCATGATGATGCCAGGTTCGGCCTTGATTTCTTTGCCCTTGAACAGCCAGACGGCCTTGGCATTGGCCTTGGAAAACTCGGCCTTGAACGTGACCTTCTCGCCCTCGTCAACGGTGACGTCACGGAGAGGTTTGAGGACCTCCACAGGCGCTTCTAGAAACGTCATGCAGTCAGTTAGTGACGTCAGCAGTTGAACATGAGTTGGCTGACAGACAAAAGCAGCAAGGCAAAGATTTAGAGTTAGGCAGCACTAGAATGTATCCGTCCAACAGAGCATGACAGCTAACAGAAGGAGACTGGAAACATACAGTTGTAAGCAGATAAAAGCACGTGTAGATTTGAATAAAGCGAATGCAATAAGTAGCTTATGGCTCTTACAAAACTATTAGGACTATGAACCCTTCACCAGATCTCATAATTAATCATGAGTGCATTTTACGATCATTTAGAATTAGTACAGGTAGATAGCAAACTGGTCCTATAGTCTTGAGCAGCAACTGATGTTTACAGCATGCTAAGCAAAAACAAAAAATGTTCAGCCACTTGAAAACGTTATTTCTCATTCACTGACAACACAGTCAACGAATAAATTGTAAAGAAACCCAAAACAACTTACTTAAAGACATCAATGAGCATGCCATTAACAGGAGAATTTCAGGCGTGAAGATTTCCGAAAGACTTTTTCTCAAGAAAAACTCCATACTCATCCCTTTACTTGTTTCACTATTACTCCCCCAACACTTCAACCTAGAACCAAGCTCCTACGCTGCAACTATAGCCATACATCACCTGTACACCATCACCCCTCTCTCTATCCCAATTCATCTTTCATTCACTCCAAGGGTCCCTTACCGGTGATGGGCGGGGACGGCTGGCTGGGCGGGGAGGGGCCGGCCAGGTTGTGCGCGATGACGCGGAACTCGTACTTGGAGTCGGGGATCAGTTCCGTCACGCCAAGCGCGGTGTCCGCCACGGGCGCCTTGTTGACCTGCACCCAGCGCGGACTCAGGTCCGAGCGCCGCTCCAGCGTGTAGCCAGTCACCGGCGATCCGCCGTCATTGGATGGTGGCGACCACGTGACCTTGCAGGATTCCCGCAGCACGTCGCTGACGGAAGGTGGCGCTGGAGCCTCGGGAGGAGCTGCAGAAGAGAAAAAGGGAAAGAAGGCTGAGGTCATGGATTGAGAGAAGAATGGAAAGAATGGTGCATATAGGTCATGACATTATTAACGGAATGAACAGGAAGGCGTTGCCGGGAAAAGTAATAAAAGAGTTCTATAGACAGCAGCTTTAGAGAACTCTCAATCAAAATAGAAAGGATTATTTCCTAGCCTAGTTTAGAAGGGCAGAACTACGGTACATCTGCATATACAACTAGTTTGTTGCTAAGAATTTACGCAATCCGCCCTCTTTTGTGGTAGCAATGCTGTCAATTGTAAGAGAAGGTGAAAAAAGACGGCTAGAATTTTACATGGAAATAGATAGACAGCGAAAAACTATTGAAAGACAACCATCACTTCCTGAAGAATCAATGCAATAAAGACACCACTTTACTTCTTTCCATTGTTCTCATTTACTCATGTATTAGCAAAGATTTCATTAAAAACAAACTAAAGCGTTAAGCAACACAGCAGTCGGCTGGAAGTCGTGCCACCCACCGAAATCGTGCTTGGCAGTGATGGGTTCAGATTCGGTGGAAGGTCCACGGCCCACTTTGTTCTGAGCCGTGACCTTGAAGACGTATTGCTGGCCAAGTTCAAGGTTAGGGACGGTGAACTCGCGGTCAGGGATGACGGCCACCTCGTTCCAGACGCGCCGGATGACCTCGCGCATCTCGAGAATGTACGAGATGATGGGGGTACCGCCGTCGTCAGCAGGGGGCTCCCACGTGACCTGGGCACTGTTGGCCGTGACCTTGGGAACTGCCACTCGCTCGGGAGCTCCAGGGAAGTCTGCAGGGGTCAAGGTTAAAGCGTGTCATTCAAAAGCACAGGCATACAGGTGATAGTCAGATAGCCATCGATGCAGAGATGATCGTTCTACAAGCAAGCTCCAGCTCAATGTAAGATTATCTTTTGTTCGATACTGGAGAATTAAAAACTGTTATCGTGAAAAGTTCGGTTCATGGACCTATAAAACATGTATTAATGTATCTTCCTCGATTATTTCTGCTCTACGATCACTGGTAATGCTGACATCTTTACACGACAACTCGCTCTATTCCACCTCAGTATCTCATTATCCAGTGCTCATGAAGTATTGCTCTGCCTTTCTAAAATGTCAACTGACTCAATAATAAACTTTTATTCACTCACTCTTTCTCCCTCTTTCTCTCTTCCTCCCTACCTCTCCCATCTCTCTCTCTCTCTCTCTCTCTCTCTCTCTCTCTCTCTCTCTCTCCGACTCTCTCTCTCTCTCTCTCTCTCTCTCTCTCTTTCTCTCTCTCTCTTTTTATCCGTCTCTCTTTCTCTCTCTCCCCGCCCCCCCCCCCCTCTCTCTCTCTCTCTCTCTCTCTCTCTCTCTCTCTCTCTCTCGCTGCTCAATGCCAAAGACACCTACCCAGCACCCTGACACGGATGTTGATGGTGGCGGTGCCGTTGTCGTTCTTGAGCTCCACAGTGTAGCTGCCCGTGTCCTGGCGCTTGAGCTTGAAGAGCCTGATGGTGGTCATGTTGTAGATGGTCTCTGTCTGCATGCGCTTGGCGTCAGGCAGCTTGTCCCCGTTGAAGCTCCAGGTGACCTTGGGCTGGGGGTTGCCCGTGAAGGGGATCTCGAAGATGGCCGTCTCGCCCGCGTTGAGCACCACCTCCTCGTCGTAGCGCTTGTCCACGATCAGCGTAGGTGGCGCTGTGGAGGCAGAGGGGAAAGGTGACAGAGAGAGAGAGAGAGAGAGAGATAAAGAGAGAGAGAGACAGAGAGAAAGAAAGAGAGAGAGTGTGTGTATGTGTGTGCGTCAGAGTTAGAGACAGAGACATAGTCAGAGACAGAGACAAGAGACAGAGACAATGACAATGAAAACGTGTATTGACACGGTTTAGCGAGCGCGCGCAAGTGTGCGTGTGTATGAGTTTGCATGCATAGATAACATTGATGTATTTCTTTCCCCATTTGTCACACGTTGAGTCTTTCTATGAAATTTTCATCTTTTTTCTTCTTGTTCTGATGAAGGAATATTGTCCAAATCTTGGTGAAGGGGGAATAACTTCCTTAATAGATCATATAAACTTGTTAGAAGACAAAATACAAGGCAAATCTTCAGTTTCATTTCGCCGTTGCCGTTTCTACAAATGATACGAGGCTTGACACCGGTCACGTGAACTGCAGCCTCCCAAGAGAACGCTAGCAAGCGGCAAGAGAAGTACAGGCAACTGGCAACCCAATGCGCTAACACATGCTACAGTCATATTGCTCTCTGAGACTACAGTGGACTTTTTTTTCATCTTCTCTATTCAAGAATACAAAAGCTTACATTACATGAATATTAACATAATAGTGGCTTGGGGGGGGGGGGGGGGAGGCTGCATCGGGGGGAGGGATAATGGGAAGGAGGGGAGTACAGGGGGATCACGAGGGGAGGAAGGGAGGGAGGGAATGTAGAAAGAAGAGTATTTTCCCTTGACATTCCAATTTTTCCAATGGAAGGAGGCGACCATCTTTTCAAATGTATGTGCAGTTTGTCGTTCCGAAATGCTATTCGTTTTTCAATATCTTCTGTGGCTTGTAGGACTGTTCTAACAGTATCTATACTGATTTTGTAGTCAAGATATTTAGCACGAAAAATATATTGTTTGGCACTTAATATTATAAGATTTCCAACGTCGTTAGACATAGTATCTCCAAAGAATACCGTTTTTCTATTAATATTGATCGAAAGAGTGTGACGTTGTAGATATAATTGTAATTCAGCCCAGAAGGCCTGAATCATTTCATATTCCCAGAACAAATGTTCCAATGTTTCTGGATTGCACAAACAAAATCCACATAGAGATGATGATACTTTTCTTATCCTGAGAAGAAAGGTGTTGGTTGAAATTATACGATGCAAAAACTTAAACTGGAAATTCTTCAATCTAGTATCTGTTGTGCATTTTGATGCAAGTTTATATGCATGTTCCCAATCTATGGCCTCGTCCTCAACTGACATTTTCCATCTTTCTTGTGATCCTATGTATTTAACATTATTTTCTTTGAGAAGGATTTGATAAAAGAAGCGTATACATTTGCACCTCTTAGCAATTTGTTTACATAGAGGTTCCAGCTCATTTCCTCTTTCCTTATTTGCAATAATGTCCTTCCATGCTGAGGGGATAGCATGTTTTACCCGGTGATGTGTGAAACCGTCTTCCATATCAAGACTATGCCTTTCCTTGAGTTCGTTAAAACTGATTATTCTACTTTCTTTTATAACGTGTTTAATTTGTAGTATTCCTTTATTTGCCCATTTTCGACATTCGATCGGAGCATTACTTTGTTTTACATGTGAATTGTACCAGATTGATTGTTCAAGGATATTATCACTTGGAATTGTAGTCAGCGCAATTTTGCTCCAATGTTTTTACACATCAAACACAACATTCTTTTTTTGAATGTATTTCCTTAAATGATGTTCCGTAAGCACTGAATTAAAATAGCTGTCACCCCCAATCTTTTTCAAGTAGTGCCTAAAGCTGATTTTCCATTCGCCTTTATTGTTATCATTTATGCACCGTCTAATCCAGTTTGCTTTTATTGCAGTAAGGAAACTTTGTAGATCAACCATCTTAAGACCCCCATTCTCTGTATTCTGAATTGTTACTTTCCTCGCTATCTTGTCGGGTTTATTGCTCCATAGAAAAGAAAAAAGACCTTTATTGATTGCTTTCAAAGTCTTATCTGGTGGGTCTGGGAGGGTTAGGGGGTATATACCCACTGGGAGGGTTAACATTTTTATTACTGTTATCTTTTCTATAAGTGTTACATTTCGTCTTTTCCATCTTTGTAATACCGAGTTCATTTCTTTAATTCTGTTTTCAATGTTAGATTCAATCATTTTTGTTTCATCATTCATAAAATGTATTCCCAGAGTTTTGACCCCTCAGAGGTCCACGTAAAGTTCTTTTCGAAAGAGAATTCGGTGGCTGTATTTTTCAGTGACCCTATTCTGAGTATTGGACTCTTTTTATAGTTCACCTTCAGGCCTGATACTTGCCCAAAGGAATCAAACACTTTGCAAGCCCCTGTAATGTCTCTTTCTGTTCCATCTAAAAATACCGTCACGTCATCAGCGTAAGCTGTAAAGTTCACTACATTGTCGAAGAGTAGGAAACCTTTAATAAATTCATTTTTCCTTATCAAAATCGAAAGAATTTCAATCATAATGTTGAAAATGTACGGAGAGAGAGGGCAGCCCTGTCTTGTTCCTGAAGCTAGCTTAAAAAAACTGGATAGGTGTCCATTGTTGATTATGCAACTATTTGCATTTGAATAAAATAATTTAATCCATTGTAATAGTGTTGGTCCAAAGTTGAAATATTCTAATGTTCTAAACATGTATGTGTGATCTATATTGTCGAATGCTTTCTCAAAATCTATAAACATGATTAGACCTTTCAAGTCTTTGTCATTGGCATACGAGATAATTTCATGAATTAATCTAATATTTTCCCCAATATACCTTTATCACATGAACCCAGTTTGTGAGTGATGTATAAACTACAGTTGACTTGATGTGAAGCTGTACCTGCTCGAAAGAACACAACACTTTCTGAAACAGTTTTGTCGAACCCTAGACAAAGTACAGCCAATAGGCTCTATCACCAATCCCCGCTTCTAAACTCCTCACCCACCCACCCACTCCCCACCCCCCACTCCCCACCCACCCACTCCCCACCCCCCACTCCCCACCCCCCACTCCCCACCCCCCACCCTCCACCCCCACAACGAACAGCCCCGAGGCAGCCAACACACAGCTCACCTTCCACGAAGAGCGCGGCCTCCGTGGTCTTCTTCTTGGCGGACAACTTGTAGTCGCCCTCGTCCTTGCCCTCCACGGCCTTGACCTCCAACACCTGGACGCAGCCCTGCACGGTCATGACGTACTTGTCGCTAGGCAACAGCGGGCTGTTGTTGAAGAACCACACCACGGGGAAGTCCGGCACGGACAGCTCCGCCTCGAACCTGGCCTCGCCTGGGATGACCTTGACCTCCTGGTCCTCCAGACCTCGCACGATGTCCACTTCCGTCTCTGTGGGGGGAGGAAGAATGACGTCATCATGCCATAGGAAAAGGAATAAGACGACAACAATAGCAACAACATAATACTTTAAAAAAAAGTATAGGGGAAGTTTACCCCTGTTTGCCACTGTGTAGCGTCCAGTAACCAATGTTACTTCCTAGTGTTACAAAAGCCACGTGGGTGAAAAACCTAGCAAAGGAAGCAACTTCAGGATTTGTGCAGTTTTTTTACACTTGACCTGCCAGCCGTGACACGTCTGCAAGCGAGGGGCTTTACCCATGGACTTCCATGGCTGGGCAAGCCTCGTGCATGGACCTTCCTGTCTTCTCACACATGACGTTCCACATCACTTCCTGACCAAAAGAAGGACTTTGGTCGTAATGACGCAAGCATGACGCACCTTGCACGGTGACGTTGGCGGATGACGTCACGCCGTCGATGGTGACGCTGTACTCGGCCTGATCCTCGAGCTCTGCGTGCTCGATGCGCAACGCGTGACGCACGCCGTCAGCCTCCAGCTTGATGCGCGCAGACGCGCTGACCTTTGACCCGCCCTTCTTCCAGGTGGCCGTGCGGCCCGGCTTGGAGACGGTGCACTCGAGGTAGATCTCCTGATCCTCCGTGACGGTGATGCTGGCCAGGGGCTTGGTGAACACCAGGGGCTCCTCTGTACAGGCAGGGAGGAAGACAGTGGTACACACTCGTGGGTAAAGACGCAGATGGTGGATTACTTGCAGGAGATGTGAACAACAGTGAAGGGTCACAATCAAAGCATGGATACATATTGAGGAAATCGAGTTGGAAGAAACGATAGTTACTGACTGTGTACATACCTACTATAGTGGTGCTTACTGTGGACACTCATTTCCAGAGTCATCTGCCCTCACCTCTCCCCATTTTCTTTCATCATAACCCCCCCCCCCCTCCCCTCCCCTTTCCCGTCTCCTCTAACTACCTTCTTCCTCTTTGTCTCCTTTCCTATCTGAGCCAGCCCTTCATTCCTCTCCAGTTCTCTGTCTTCTTCTCATGTCCCCTCCTCTTTCTAACTTCCCATCCTCACTCTGTTCCTATGTTCTAGCTGTCTTCCTTTTTCTTTCTCACCACCTCTTTGCTCTCTATGTCACTCCGTGTGCGTGCACGCGTGCACGCGTGCGCGCGTGTATGTGTGTTTGTCTGTTCGTCCCACCACCTTCTTCTCTCTCTGTCTTTTTCTCACCTTTGACGGTCAGCTTGGCGGAGGTCCTGCGGTCCTCGATGGAACACTTGTACACGCCATCATCCTCCATCCGGGCACTGTCCAAGGTCAGAGTGTGACGCGTGCCCTCCACGGACATGCGCACTCGGTCGCTACTCTTGACCTCTGTCCCGTTGAGGAGCCATTTGCTGACCTTGTCGGGCTTGTTGACCTCCACGGTCAAGGTTATGGGTTTGTTCTCCATGATTTCGGTGTCATTGAGCGGTTTGGTAATTTCCAGAGGGAGTTCTGAAAGGACATTGACCGCGTGAGAAAGGCGCAAAACTGGTCTCAGACAGGCCGTCTCTAACGCAGTGTAGTGTCATGTTTATATGAAATGACCGGTGTGAGAAGAACACAGTCGACAGCTACTGGTAACACAGACGCAGTTTTCTTATTTCCAAGGCAAATAGTGGGGAGAAAAAACCCATTTCCAAATGAAAACAATAGTATGCAGTTTAGAACGAGTTGTTGCGAAAAGATGTTAGAGCAAAGCGCTTCCAAAGTTATCAACATTGTTCTCGTGCAAGTGTGTTAGACATAAAGAAACGAAAGGCTCTGTGAGATATCCTCGCTTTTGCACTGAATTTCCCCTTATCAAACGAGGGTCTTTATTCTTCATCGCTGGTGACCTTCACACACCTTTGACCTTGAGGGTGGCCTTGCTTTCCTTGTCGTCGACCTTGACAGTGTATTTCCCAGCATCCTCTATAAACGCTTCCTCGATAACGAGGCTATAGACTTTGTCCTCTGACGTCATGATGATGCCAGGTTCGGCCTTGATTTCTTTGTCCTTGAACAGCCAGACGGCCTTGGCATTGGCCTTGGAAAACTCGACCTTGAACGTGACCTTCTCGCCCTCGTCAACGGTGACGTCACGGAGAGGTTTGAGGACCTCCACAGGCGCTTCTAGAAACGTCATGCAGTCAGTTAGTGACGTCAGCAGTTGAACATGAGTTGGCTGACAGACAAAAGCAGCATGGCAAACATTTACAGTTAGGCAGCACTAGAATGTAAACGTCCAACAGAGCATGACAGCTAACAGAAGGAGACTGGAAACATACAGTTTTAAGCAGATAAAAGCACGTGTAGATGTGAATAAAGCGAATGCAATAAGTAGCTTATGGCTCTTACAAAACTATTAGGACTATGAACCCTTCACCAGATCTCATAATTAATCATGAGTGCAGTTTACGACTATTTAGGATTAGTACAGGTAGATAGCAAACTGGTCCTATATTCTTGAACAGCAACTGATGTTTACAGCATGCTAAACAAAAAGAAAAATGTTCAGCTACTTGAAAACGTTATTTCTCATTCACTGACAACACAGTCAACGCCCAAATTGTAAAGAAAGCAAAAAAAAACCTGACTTAAAGAAATCAATTAGCATGCCATTAACAGGAGAATTTCAGGCGTGAGCAAAGAAACAAGTGTACCATTCCAAATAAACGCGCATTCATCGTCGCCATGGCAACATCAACTGCTCACCAGCAGGACAGAAAGGGACGTACCTTTGACGGTGACCTTGGCGGTGGAAGTGACGTCATCCACCTTCACCGTGTAATTTCCGGCGTCGGTGAGCTCGGCAGAGGGCACCACCAGGCGGTAGATCCTCCCGTCCTCCTCCAGGCGGATGCGGGCAGAGGCCTTGACCTCTGACTTGTCGTGTTGCCACGTGACTGGTTTGCCTGGGCGGCTGAGCTCCACCTCCAGCACCAGCTCCTGCTTCTCTATCACCGTGATGTCCGCCAGAGGGCGTATGAACTCCACCGGCAGCTCTGCGTGGAGAGAGAGAGAAAGAGCGTGAGACATGTAGACAGTGACAGAGAGAAGACAGAGAAAAAAAGGAGGAACAAAGAGAGAAAACTGAGAAGGCGAGAGAGAGAAATATATAATAAGAACTAGATAAATGTTTTAAAAGGAAGCCTGAGAGAGAGAGAGAAAGAAAGAAAGAGAGAGAGATAGAGATAGAGAGAGAGAGAGGGGGGGGGGCAGAGAGAGAGAGGAAAGAGAGAAAGAGAGGGCGAGAGAGAGACAGAGAGAGAAAGAGAGAGACAGAGAGAGAGACAGAGAGAGAGACAGAGAGAGAGAGAGAGACAGAGAGAGAGGCAGAGAGAGAGAGAGAGAGAGGTTCTTGTCACAGTGAGTGAGAGCCACAGCTCTCAAGACACAAGCATGGAGACAGTAAAGAGCATAACGACTCTGGTCTGACTTGTGCACTCACTGTCCCCCACACCCATCACGTGACACTCAGAACTGAGGAGGATTAGCGGGTAGATGAGGCAGGCATCCACCCCACAGCATTCCCCCACATTTCTATAAATAATTTCCACCTCATTCGACATCGCACGCAAGACGTGCACAATTCTAACAATGGGCCCAAGGTCACGACCTTTACCTTTGACCTTGACGTTGGCGGCGGTGCTCTTGTCATCCACCACCATGCGGAATTTCCCGGCATCCTCCAGTTTGGCTGACTTCCGGGTCAGAGTGTGCACAGTGCCATCGACCTTCATCTCCCAGCCGTCCTTGGCCGTGACCTCTTTGCCGTCCTTGACCCATTTGACTTTGACTCCGGGTTTGGAAAGTTCACAGGTCAAGGTCAGGGGGCTCTCCTCCATGACCTCAAGGTCAGTCAGAGGACGGACGATCTCTACTGGCAACTCTGCAAGCCGACACTCGGCTGTGAGGGGTGCAGTGTGGAAAGAGGTTGGGGTGGGGGTGGGAGTACAAGGGTGCAGTTTGGATAGAGGTTGGGGTGGGGGTGGGGGTAGAGAGGTAAAGTTTGGGAAGGGGTGGGGGATGAGGATTGAGGGGTGCAGCATGGGAAGGAGGGGGTGGGGTGGGGTTGCGGAGTAAGAGAGGTGGAAGAGAAAAGAAAAGGACGGAGAAAAGGAGGCCGAGAAGATCACAAGACTGCTCCAGACGGTGGGAGACGGTGATGGGAGGGAGGTGGCTACACCTGTATGAGTAATGAGGTGGCTACACCTGTATGAGTAATGAGGTGGCTACACCTGTATGAGTAATGAGGTGGCTACACCTGTATGAGTAATGAGGTGGCTACACCTGTATGAGTAATGAGGTGGCTACACCTGTATGAGTAATGAGGTGGCTACACCTGTATGAGTAATGAGGTGGCTACACCTGTATGAGTAATGAGGTGGCTACACCTGTATGAGTAATGAGGTGGCTACACCTGTATGAGTAATGAGGTGGCTACACCTGTATGAGTAATGAGGTGGCTACACCTGTATGAGTAATGAGGTGGCTACACCCGTATGAGTAATGAGGTGGCTACACCTGTATGAGTGATGAGGTGGCTACACCTGTATGAGTAATGAGGTGGCTACACCTGTATGAGTAATGAGGTGGCTACACCTGTATGAGTAATGAGGTGGCTACACCTGTATGAGTAATGAGGTGGCTACACCTGTATGAGTAATGAGGTGGCTACACCTGTATGAGTAATGAGGTGGCTACACCTGTATGAGTAATGAGGTGGCTACACCTGTATGAGTAATGAGGTGGCTACACCTGTATGAGTAATGAGGTGGCTACACCTGTATGAGTAATGAGGTGGCTACACCTGTATGAGTAATGAGGTGGCTACACCTGTATGAGTAATGAGGTGGCTACACCTGTATGAGTAATGAGGTGGCTACACCTGTATGAGTAATGAGGTGGCTACACCTGTATGAGTAATGAGGTGGCTACACCTGTATGAGTAATGAGGTGGCTACACCTGTATGAGTAATGAGGTGGCTACACCTGTATGAGTAATGAGGTGGCTACACCTGTATGAGTAATGAGGTGGCTACACCTGTATGAGTAATGAGGTGGCTACACCTGTATGAGTAATGAGGTGGCTACACCTGTATGAGTAATGAGGTGGCTACACCTGTATGAGTAATGAGGTGGCTACACCTGTATGAGTAATGAGGTGGCTACACCTGTATGAGTAATGAGGTGGCTACACCTGTATGAGTAATGAGGTGGCTACACCTGTATGAGTAATGAGGTGGCTACACCTGTATGAGTAATGAGGTGGCTACACCTGTATGAGTAATGAGGTGGCTACACCTGTATGAGTAATGAGGTGGCTACACCTGTATGAGTAATGAGGTGGCTACACCTGTATGAGTAATGAGGTGGCTACACCTGTATGAGTAATGAGGTGGCTACACCTGTATGAGTAATGAGGTGGCTACACCTGTATGAGTAATGAGGTGGCTACACCTGTATGAGTAATGAGGTGGCTACACCTGTATGAGTAATGAGGTGGCTACACCTGTATGAGTAATGAGGTGGCTACACCTGTATGAGTAATGAGGTGGCTACACCTGTATGAGTAATGAGGTGGCTACACCTGTATGAGTGATGAGGTGGCTACACCTGTATGAGTAATGAGGTGGCTACACCTGTATGAGTAATGAGGTGGCTACACCTGTATGAGTAATGAGGTGGCTACACCTGTATGAGTAATGAGGTGGCTACACCTGTATGAGTAATGAGGTGGCTACACCTGTATGAGTAATGAGGTGGCTACACCTGTATGAGTAATGAGGTGGCTACACCTGTATGAGTAATGAGGTGGCTACACCTGTATGAGTAATGAGGTGGCTACACCTGTATGAGTAATGAGGTGGCTACACCTGTATGAGTAATGAGGTGGCTACACCTGTATGAGTAATGAGGTGGCTACACCTGTATGAGTAATGAGGTGGCTACACCTGTATGAGTAATGAGGTGGCTACACCTGTATGAGTAATGAGGTGGCTACACCTGTATGAGTAATGAGGTGGCTACACCTGTATGAGTAATGAGGTGGCTACACCTGTATGAGTAATGAGGTGGCTACACCTGTATGAGTAATGGGGTGGCTACACCTGTATGAGTAATGAGGTGGCTACACGTGTATGAGTGATGAGGTGGCTACACCTTTATGAGTAATGATGTGGCTACACGTGTATGAGTAATGAGGTGGCTACACCTGTATGAGTAATGATGTGGCTACACCTGTATGAGTAATGAGGTGGCTACACCTGTATGAGTAATGAGGTGGCTACACATGTGTGAGCAGTGAGGTTGCTACACCTGTATGAATAATGAGGTGGGTACACCTTTATGTGTAATGAGGTGGCTGCATCTGTATGAGTAATGAGGTGGCTACATCTGTGTGAGCAGTGAGGTGGCTACACCTTTATGAGTACTGAGGCTACACCTGTGCGAGAAACATGACGATGACCACACTACTGCAAGGGACGTGCACACAGCGAGATGTGGTCAAGGCTGAGGGGAGACGTGCAAAGAAAAAGATTGTGGTGTAACCTCCACCGACAAAATCACAGCAGGACCGAGGAAACTGACCCTGAGTAAAAATGAAACAACTTCAGGAAAGGGAAAGACACAGACATATTAGAAATGGCTTCAGGAAATGGAAAGACGGAGACATATTAGAAATGGCTTCAGGAAAGGGAAAGGCGGAGACATATTAGAAATGGTTTCAGTAAAGGGAAAGACAGAGACATATTAGAAATGGCTTCAGGAAAGGGAAAGACAGAGACATATCAGAAATGGCTTCAGGAAAGGGAAAGACAGAGACATATTAGAAATGGCTTCAGGAAAGGGAAAGACAGCGACATATTAGAAATGGCTTCAGGAAAGGGAAAGACGGAGACAGATTAGAAATGGCTCCAGGAAAGGGAAAGACGGAGACAGATTAGAAATGGCTCCAGGAAAGGGAAAGACAGAGACATATTAGAAATGGCTCCAGGAAAGGGAAAGACGGAGACAGATTAGAAATGGCTCCAGGAAAGGGAAAGACGGAGACAGATTAGAAATGGCTTCAGGAAAGGGAAAGACGGAGACAGATTAGAAATGGCTTCAGGAAATAGAAAGACAGAGACATATTAGAAATGGCTTCAGGAAAATGAAAGACGGAGACAAATTAGAAATGGCTGAGGCGCGGGCACCAGATGAAACTCGAAGAAGATCGCAGCGTGAGGCAGAGAAGGCAAAGCACCAGGTGATGGGTAGATGTCGACCGTCAGAGCGCAGCAAAGAAAGAGGGGGGGGGGGGGGATAGATGTTGATGGGGGGAAAGGGTTAGCTCAGTATCATGGGGTAGGTAAGGGAAGGAAAGACCTTATCAGAGACTGAAAGGACAGATAATTCGAGATTCCGTATCAAAAGGAAATAGAGAAGGACAGACGAAAGAAAGAAACTAGTGAAGACGGAAAACGCAGGTCACACCATGACAGGTCGAGAGAGAGGCAGGGAAACATTAAGGACGAGGGCAAGCATGATGGGGTGAAGTGGGAAAGAAAAACCCTCCCACACGCAGACAACACACAGAAGAGAGAGAGAGAGAAAAGAAAACTGGAGAAAAATAAAGTCGTCAGAGAAAGATGACAGGAATTGGAGAAAAAAAACTTCAGGAGGGGGAGGGGGGGGGGGGAAGGGGGGAGAGATTGTGGTTGGGACATTGACAGCTGCACCGCAAACACAATCAAATCAACGGCTCAACCAAAATATAATACTACAAACTCATATTCAAAATTAAAAAGTTGAGTGAAAGCTTTACAGGAAAGTTCGAAAATATGAGCAGGAAAATAAAGCAACCTATAAACAGGAGAAAACTATTGTAAATCAAGAATATCATCTCCACTGGGTAGAATCTACGGTAAATCTAAGCTGAGCGCTACACTTAAACCAAAAGAAAATGTGCACTAGATACAATGACAATGTGCATTGGTCTACCGTGTATGATACTGCTACTGGTATTTCTACAGACTGTGCATCAGTCTACAGGGCACGTGGACTCTACAAAATAAAAACTGTGCAGGAGCAAAATCTACAGGACATCGTCCATCCTCTGGCCCTCTGAGAGATCTCTGTCCCACATCGGCTTGCCTCAGTGCGTGATTTCAAGGTACGCTGTGGAGGTGTTTATTGTCTTTCCACAGAGACACAAACATCCGATCAGCTCCAAAGCGCGCAGCAAATTACTC
>JAWQFJ010000067.1:96010-108510 GCA_034096865.1 Theodoxus fluviatilis
CAGGGCGGCCTGGGGCAGGGTCAGCGTGTGGCGAGTGCCGTCCACTGCCAGCACGCACTGGGGAGAGCTGGTCATCTCCACCTTGTCCTTCAGCCACCTGGCCTTCACATTGGGCTTGTTGACCTCGCAGGTCAAGGTCACAGAGTTGCCCTCGATGACCTCTGTCTCTTTGAGTGGTTTGATGATCTCAATCGGTATTTCTGGACACAAAATACAAAAGTAAATTTGCTTTGAGTTCTGATGCGGAAGTTGTAGGAAACTTCGAAGTACTACATCAACTGCACTGATATGACCAGAAACTTAACATTAGTCGATATGATATCAATGCTGATGCATTATTGCAAGAGATGAGCTCATGAATAAGTTCTAACATCACATAGAAACTACAGATAAACCAAAGGCGGGAAAGAAACCCAACGACTACGTACAAAATCATTCTAACTACTGACCTTTGACTGTCAGTTTAGCCTTGCTCTCCTTGCTCTTGACCTTGACAGAGTAGAAGGCCTCGTCGTCAAGGCTGACGTCACGCAGGGTGAGGGTGTGACGTGGGCCCTCGGACGTCATGACGACGGTGGGCGAGGGCGAGAGCAGCTTTCCGTCACGGAACCACTGAGGCGTGAAGCCCTCCTCGCTGACCTGGCAGCTGAAGGTCACAGTGTCGCCCTCCTGGCACATCTGCTCCGTGAGGGGGACGATGTACTCCAACGGTGCCTCTGTGTGGTCAGTACTTCCATTAGTGTCGGTCTCTCTCTGTGTGGTCAGTACTTCCATTAGTGTCGGTCTCTCTCTGTGTGGTCAGTACTTCCATTAGTGTCGGTCTCTCTCTCTCTGTGTGGTCAGTACTTCCATTAGTGTCGGTCTCTCTCTGTGTGGTCAGTACTTCCATCAGTGTCGGTCTCTCTCTGTGTGGTCAGTACTTCCATTAGTGTCGGTCTCTCTCTGTGTGGTCAGTACTTCTATTAGTGTCGGTCTCTCTCTGTGTGGTCAGTACTTCCATTAGTGTCGGTCTCTCTCTGTGTGGTCAGTACTTCCATTAGTGTCGGTCTCTCTCTGTGTGGTCAGTACTTCCATTAGTGTCGGTCTCTCTCTGTGTGGTCAGTACTTCCATTAGTGTCGGTCTCTCTCTATTTCTCTGTTTCTCTCTGTTTATCTCTCTCTCTGTGTCCCTCTCTCTCTATCTCTCTCTGTCTTTCTCTATCTCTCTCTCACACACACAAACCCTCCCCCTTACCCCCCCCCCCTCTCTCTCTCTCTCTCTCTCTCTCTCTCTCTCTCTCTCCCACCCCAAATCCAATCTCCTCCTTCTCTTTCTCTATCATTTCAGATTTCCATGCTTTTCTCTCCATATATTTCCTTCTGTCCGTCAGTCTGTCTGACCGTATGTGACTGACTGTCTTTTTTGCTTTTCCATCCAATTATTCAGTCAGTTGTATTAAGTCATTCTCACAAGAAACTGATTTGAAATACCCAGTCACGTAGATCGCTTTTCTAATAGCGTGTAACGCAACCCCCAGTCCCCCCAAAATAGCAACAAGTATAATAAAATAAAACATGTTTCATTGTAGAAGAATATTGGAAGAAATAAGCATATTGGAAGAAAGAACAAAGAAGAAGAAGAAGAAGAAGAAGAAGAAGAAGAAGAAGAAGAAGAAGAAGAAGAAGAAGAAGAAGAAGAAGAGGAAGAGTAAGAAGAAGAAGGAGAAGGAGGAAGAGGAGGAGGAGGAGGAGGAGGAGGAGGAGGAGGAGGAGGAGGAAGAGGAGGAGGAAGAGGAGGAGGAGGAGGTGGAGGAGGAGGAGGAGGAGGAGGAGGAGGAGGAGGAGGAGGAGGAGGAGGAGGAGGAGGAGGAGGAGGAGGAGGAGGAGGAGGAGGAGGAGGAGGAGAAGGAGAAGGAAAAGGAGAAGGAGAAAGAAAAAGAGAAGGAGAAGGAGAAAAAGAAGAAGATGAAGAAGAAGAAGAAGAAGAAGAAGAAGAAGAAATAAAAAGATGACAATGGACGTTAATCAAATCAACAGAAGCTGTTGTGTGGTAGTAGCTTTCCTGCAATTTAAGAAAACCGTGGTATTAGTTTCAAAAACGACGAAAATTACATTTTAAACAACGTTCTAAATTCTCGCTACAGCTTGAACAAAGACATGCTTTGCATATACAATGCTGCGCTTCTTATGAGATCAAACAATGGAGGACACATGCTCTTCAAGCACGAGGCATTTCCAGGCGCCATGCCAAATAGAGGGACGAGCTCTTGCTGGTATTGCTGGGGCAGAATGCTTGGTTTATGCAAGGCACACACGATCTTGATCGTGATGCATGAGTAGGAATTTCACACACGTATGCAGTTAGGTAGTAAAATTTGCATGCCGGATTTTAGACGAGGGCATTTTGAATATAAGATTTGGGGAAAATATACCAAATCATGCGACGCCATTTTCAAATTTGACACAGACATGCACGTCAGGTCTGTCTTACCATCTGCCAAAGCGCGCGCGTTGCTTTGCAGCTCGCGTCTTCCTCTTCATGTGCTGCGTGCGCGCTGTGTGCTATCTTGTCTCCGAATAAACACTGTGTGCCGCAATTTTTTTTCTAAAGACGTTTCTCTGTCATCTCGATTCTTCTCGTGGTGTCTTTGCTTAACATTAGAGAAGGGACTTGGAACGTATTGGGCAAGCTTTTCTTTTCTTTTTGTTTACATTTTGAATATGTCACAATAAATTGTTTTGTTTTTTTTAAAGCACAACCATCGACGTATCTTACGCTAGGCAGTGACACGATGAATTCTAACCTGCGACAGAGAAAAGGCAAATATCGAACCTGAGGGAGGCGTGAGGAGGAAATATCCACCGCTGGGTAATCTTTTAGCAAAACAAAGAAGCCTCAAAGCTGCAAGAAAGTAGGAACTAGACCTCAAAGTTAGGGGAGAAAGGGTTAATGTTTCAACAGATGACTTCTGCCTGCAGAGAGGCGGGTCTGAGAAGGAGGAAGAGCCGCTGACGTCATCGCAAGTGTCCTACGGCAGGAGAGAGAGAGAAATAAATTCTTGGTTGAAAGGACAGCACTGATGAGAAAACTGACGGCCTGCTGCTACACTTGTGGAATTTGTCTCCAAAACTATCTATAAAAATGAAGAGTAAAAATGTGATTAATTCAACCACTACCATGTGGTTACGACAGAGAAAAGAGGAACGTATTTCGCTGATGATAGGAAGAGCTCAGCTGCGACCAGAATTCAGAAAAAAATACTTCAAGAAAGGTTGGGAGGGAAAAGTAAGTTGATGGAAGTAGAGTCGTGTACCAGAGTTCAGAAGCGTGGCTTCACATTGTAAAAGTAACATAAAAGCTACGAGAAAGACATATTCTCTGTATCCTTTCTACCAGATTAATGAAAGGAAGACTTCAGAATGAAAACATCTCACACCGGAATCTAGAAAGCGACGTAAAAACACGTGAAAACACGTGAATTACAAGAAATCTGGTGAAAAAAGTATGGGGTCAATTCATCTTCCCCTGAACTCCAGACGGCAGCAGTAGAGGAGTGTCCGTAACTAAAAAGTGTGGAAACTATATGTAGACAGCCTTAACACTCATGAAAGTGATACTTGAAACGCGTGTCTTTAAGATGAAAAGCGAGAAGAATAAAGGGCCTAAACACCTCCCAGCAGACTCGAGAAAACAGAACTTGAGAAAACTGGCATGTGTGCACAGCATATGTAATGACAAAGACATAATCATGTAAGGAGACTGAGGCACCGAGCCAACACACCTCCCACGTCGCCGTCGCCTGCAGAGGCTCCGCGTCTTCTGTCGCCAATGACGACGACGTAGTCTCCGTAGTCCTGGGGACACAGGCGGTGGATGATGAGCTTGTGCAGCCTGCGCTCCGCCATCAGCTCGTGCTTGCTGCTGGGCAGCAGGCGCCGGCCTGCCCGCCACCAGGACACGGACAGGTCCTCCTTGGTCAGCGAGCACAGGAACACGGCCATTGCCTCGCCCTCGATGACGTAGCGACGCACGGACAGGCGCACCGTGATGGGCACCTCTGTAAGGACACCACTTCCGCCGCTTGACTTCCGGTCACGTGGTCTAGGCGTGATGACTTCCGCCGTGTAACGTCACTTCCGGATGTCTACGTTGCGTCTGTTGCCTAGAAACTGGGCTCTACGCTTGGAGGGGGGGAGGGGGTGGGGAAGGGGAAGCCTAAGGGACACTTATCTTCCTATCATCATGTACAGAAGTGCCCAAGCCAAAACTACACCTCAACCAAACAGGTGCGGTAACCAACGGAATAAACCAGTGAGGGCCAAAAGTTTGCTGTGCACCCAAGTTGTCTTTGGGGGAAAAGAACAGAAAAAAATAGGCACACACGTCCCCACGCAGTGCTGACCCTGGTGCGTCAGTCTTGTCTGTCTGCAGAGGCCGTGCAGCGCCCACTACAGGGGCAGCAGGCAGTCACACACAGAGGCAGCAGACAACATCGAGGTTTAGATGCCGAGTGGCAGCAGTTCGTTAGGCTTGTTACAGTCACAGCACCAAGACTCTCCACACCCGGCCTCCCACGCTCTCGCTTGACCCGCTGTCTGAGGTTGCTGCATCGTCCTTGACCCTCAACTCCGATGGCACAGCGGTCGTGACCCCAGTCAGAAGGTGCAATGAGTTGTCTTGGACAATGGGTGAAGATCGTTAGTAGTTTCCCAGCAACCCCATTCTCTATGACGTCACCCACTCCCTCAGGACACACCACCGCCCACCCAGCAAAAAAGGGGGAATGATCCCGTGAGGAGACTGGCAGGTGTCATCCGTTACCAAGGGGAAGGTCAGCCGCGAGTGAAGAGTCTTGGCGTGCTCGAGTTAGTAGCCACGCCCACCACCAGTGAGGTCAAAGGTCACGGCCACTCACCGATGCCGGTTGCCACGTGGGTTAGTTACGTCATAAATGCAAAGGAAAGGAAGCCTCCCATCACCTCAGCCACCACCCACACTGGGGCACCATGCGGGCCACCACCAGCACTACAGACCACAAAACTGACGCGTTCTTTGACAGCGTGGTACACCACCGTCATCCATATAGCAAAGCATCTCACACCGAAGCAGTCACGTGTCTAACAGAGCGTAAAGCCACCCACAGCAAGCAAGGATCAATCAAGCTACAGTCATCAACGATCATGTTAAGAAATAAGTATGTTAATGATATGTTAATGGTATGTTAATGTGACTAGCAGCCTGTCTCCACCACTAAACGGCGTGGAGACGAGGCGGAACCGGAAGCAGCTACCGACCTTCCACTGCCAGCTCGGCTGCGGAGAGCTCGGAAGGGGAGGCAACACCATTTAAATGTTCGTCAGGGGAGAGAACCAACGCATAACGTCCCAGGTCAGCGGTCGTGACGTCATGCACGGTGAGAGTGTATGTGCAGTGGCGTGACGTCATGCTGTACTTTTGGCTGGGTGTCAAGGCCACGCCGTCACGTGTCCACTTGACGTGCGCATGCGCGTGCGAGAGTTGGCAGACAAAACATGCCTCAGCCTCAGGGGAAGCCACCACCGCGTGCAAGGGGGAGACAACCACGACGGGAAGCTCTGGAAACGGGAGGAAAACGGCGTCAGCCTCTACAGGAGTTGTCTCCCTTCTGGCTCCCTGCCCACCTGGCGGCGCTGTCCTACGCGATGACGTCAGGCTCCGACATTGAGTCTGGCGTTGCCAGGGTAACTTTTGGAATTTTCACAATCAACATATTTGTATCTTCTGCCTCAATAGATTTGATTAATTTTACATCGTGAATCATCAGACTGTAAATAAAGGCACTTCCAGCACGTGCCCAAGGAAAGACAACTCCACAGGCTCCTCTCCTTTTCAAGGAAGGAGCATACAGGAACAGATTCCGGAAGTGAGAAGCACACCGGAAGGACACCAGGGGGCAGAGACCGTCGGGGAGCATGCGCAGACATGCAGTAGTGCAGCTCTCCCTGTACACGACATGCTACACCTTTCCACAAACAGGATAGTACGTCACAATTACATGCAAGGGCAAGGGTCGAGGGTTACAAGGGAAGATTATTCTAAAGGTCAAGACAGGGTTAAAACATCGAGAGGAATCAACACTAAAATATAATGTAAGGCATGTGGAGTTACAACTGCTTCACCTGATGTTCTACCCTGATAAAAGGGACTAGGACGTTAGGATTCTAACATTATAAATGCTGTTGCATCGAGTGGTCACCTGAATCCAATCACCTGACCTCTCGATACTTAGAGCCACGCTAAGTTTGTGCAATTAGCGATATACCTGTACAGTGCGTGAATATACGGTAAATGCTGAACAGTTCTGTGCAAAGGTGTTGCAGCACAGACGGAATTATTATGCCGCTAATGAGTGTCACGGAAGGCAAGGGCCGACCACTCTACCACGGGGAACTGTGACGTCATAAATGCTGCGTCCCTTCTCGTCCACTAATACTACGTCATCCAAGCCGTCCAGACAGTAACAGGTGTATAGAGTATTTCCACAAATATACACATACAAAAAAATGCATATAAGTTTGGAATAAATCCATAAACTCCACAAAACTGCTGCACTGTCCAAAACATTTGAAATGCATCATTCAAAGGCACAATTGGTACAAAAATAGACATAAATGGAATGCATCACTGGAACAATAGTGTTGAATTGGAATATTCAATTCTAAATGCGGTAATAAGTCATTTGGCAGTATGCTTTTCGTTGCAATTTATACCGGAGACAAAGTTGTTTCCGGCATAGTGTATTTCCTAAGTATAACTGCCAGTTTGATCAGGTAAACCGTGAAAACAAAACTGGCATAATGAATTTCAATGAGGTAAGGGAAAGACGAGACGAATTCCTCAAGAGTGCTTACTTTGAACAGCGCGAGAAACAGTTCTAAGGTCCCACACTGTACAGGAAGGCAGGAGCGACAGCAGGGCTCAAGGCATTGGGTCCATTCCAGTCAAGATGCCCCGAGTGCACATATTCGTGCAAGCGAGTGCAACATGCAGCGAGGCTGGAGGGAAGTTACGTCATGTAAATCGCCCGACGACAATGTGACGTCACGCGACTAACGCTATGACGTAGAAACGTCACGTGCATCACGTGGCGGCATTATGAGGTCACGCAAACCACGTGATGTTGAAACGTCACGCAAATCACATGACGTATTTTGTCGTCATGTGAATCACGTGACAGCCTAGGTGCGGCCTCCGTTCAGCTCCGAGAGACAGCGGAAGACGACGAGGATGACAGCCATGCAGAGGATCTGGAAAATGTCGTCCACGTAGGGACGACCTGGGGCGGTGAGGGAGGAGTACCAGGACTGGGAATGAGAGGGGGCGGGACAGGGGGGAGGAGGGGCAGCAGGCAGGGAGGGGGGGCACGTCTCCATGCTCTCCTCACAGCCCTGCACCACGCACGACTCGCACGTGAAAGATGAGGACGAGAGGAGGAAGACGCCGCTCTCGTCCAGCTCGTGCGAGGACGAGTGGCACGTGACCAGTGAGAAGGAGGACGCACCGTCTGCGTGCTGCATGCACGAGTCACTCTCCGCAATGGGTGATGATGAAAGAAGAGGAGAAGACGGAGACGATGGAAGCTGAAATGATGCGGGAAGGGGACAGAGGTGGCGAGGGGGACTGGGGGGTGATGGGGGTCCTGGCTGGGTCGGGACGCCTGGGGGTGTGGACGTACCATCCAGGTGGAGCTTGGCCGAGGAGTTTCTGTCCCCGACCACCACCGAGTACTCGCCCACGTCGTCCTTCTCCACGTCCTTGATGACCAGCGTGTGGCGCCGGCCGTCCTGCCCAGTCACGTGTTTGTTGCTGGGAGAGATGGGCTCGCCGTTCTTGTACCACGTGACTGTGACGTCATCCTTGTTGACCTCGCAGGCGAAGAAGGCGATCTTGTGCTCCTCCACGTGCTGCTCGCTCAGCTCCGCGGTGAAGTCCGCCGGGGTTTCTGCAGGGGGTCAGGGGGTGAAGGGGTCACACAAAGGGGGTCATGCAAGGTGTCAACCAATCGCCGCCGTCTGTCTGGTCACGTGACGCAGCGGGCAAACGACGGGAGTATTTGGGATGGAGGAACAAGGAAGGTGGAATGACGAAAGTGGGAAAATTCTCACACATCTTCAGTCACAATGGAAGTACCGAGATGGACAGGGTGATGGAAGGGAATCATCTCAATGAACTCGGCTGCAACTGCAGAATACTGGGGCTAGAGAAGGGAGAGGTATGTACAGGATGAAATCACTGCAAATGAAAGCCACAGCAACCAGTCTGAAACCAGTCTCACACAGGTAATCACTGCAAGGGAAATCAGGACTTCCACACCAGAAACCACCCAAAGACGTCACGCCAGATATTCCCTACATGCACACACACATACACACTCACACGCACACAAACACACAAACACACACACACACACACACACACACACACACACGCACACACACACACTCTACATCAAAGGTGGAGTAGGGCATGGCTGAGAAGAAAAAGCAAGGTTTCTGATGACACATCCATAGTATTCCCAAACACAACATAGAGCTGCCGTCTACACGCAGACCAAACGTCTACACAGAAGCCACTGGAAGCAGGAGCCATCCGTTGCCATGGTGACCACTGTCGCAGCCAGCACGGTGCAGCCGACAGACGCCCGGCCCGAGTCTCATGTCCACAAGGGCAAAGGTCAACAGCAAACCTGTCTTTGTCTACAGGGCAGCTTGCCATCCAAGCCGACCCACAAACACGAAACAGCAGCCACAGAAAATTCATGCCACTCAAGATTCCGTGTCTCAATTAAGTCTGCTGACAGAGAAAGACAGCCTCTTTCCTGCAAGAAACACGACAATTATTCGCACAACCGACACGCCAGATAAAAGACGAGAGCGCCGGACGGCCAGAGAGACAGGAAGCAAAGGGAGAGGCGGAGTTGCGTCCCTTACCTGTGACGGTGAGGCTGGCGCTGGTGGCTTTGTCCTCGACCTTGGCCCGCACTTCCCCAGCGTCGGACATGCGAGTGTCCTTGACCTTGAGTTTGTGGGTGCGGCCCTGGACGAGGATCTGGAAGCGCTGGTCCTTCTCGCTGACCTCGCGACCTTCCATGAACCACTTGACCGTGACCCCGGGCTGGCTGACCTCGCACGTGAACTCTGCACTCTGACCCTCAGGCACGCTCTGGTCCGAGAGCGGCACGATGAACTCTGGGGAGAGCTCTGGAGAGCAAGGGTCAAGGGGTCAGGAACGCAGTCATCGTGACGTCACCAGTCTTGTCTCTACGTGGCATGTCAACGTCTGCACTTCAACCAAACGGAATGCAGCCAAGATGTGCTTTGGAAAAGTGTCAGACGTTTGTGTAGAATCAATAAATCAATAAGTTCTGACATGAATTCGAAGCAAATCCCAATTAATATTGCCGATATGAACAAAATTATTCCAGATAAAAAGGCCACAAAGCAATTAAAATATTGTGGGACTATTATACGATTTAAACTTAAGTCATATCATGCAGCATTTATTGTGAAAATCTTATTTTAAATATGACATTTCGTTTCATCGTCGTCAAGGGAACAATGATACTGCAAACAAGAACATCAATGTAGATAGCAGACAATGCTTTCGCTTGCAAGTTCAAGGGAAGACACACACTTTCATGTCAGTAAAAAACACCAAATAAATAAAAGCTGACGGAATTATGCCGGGAAGAATGCGATGAGCGTACAAACGGACGCAGCAAAAAGACCATTCTGAGCTGTAGGGTAAAAAAAAAAACCAGACAGAAGGAGCTCACTGATTGTTCTCCTGCTAATAAAAATCATCGCATAGTAAACAATACATGCAACTAGATAACTGTCAAACTAAACGACATGGCACACATGGGAACAGGCAGCTTTTATTGGGTAATTAAAAACACACACAATGCAAAACCTAAAGCAAGACAACTACAGAAACTCGGATATATACATGGAATTTGTACAAACACAAATACCTTTTCTAATTGGGAATGAAAACAATGACAGGTTCCTCAAAAACTGACAACAGTGGGTTCAACATTCAACATTGCCAACTCAACCATGTTAGGTAACATGCAGGGTTGTAACACAAGCAATGGGAACACATAAGCACACATTAATTTTCTTGAAATGTCTACGACGATTCTCATGCAGATGGTGGAGAAGGGAAATGCGCTCTAAACAGGGCAATCATTCCATTCTCTCTACTCTTATTCAGGCAATAAAGCACTCCTGTACTGAGCCTAGATAGACACGTGAGGTGAAATGACTGCACACATTCTGGGAACTTCTACACGGACAGAAATACTTCCTCACCAAAGCCAAGCTGGACTTAACTGCATGCACGCTACACATCACTACAGCAAGCGCCATGACACGTGCACTTCCACAGCGAGGCCTGGTGGAGACGAGAGGCAGCACCAGCTGTGCGCATCCTCAGGGCGCCGCATGCAGCCGTCTGGTCGGGAAAGACACACAGCAAGCCGTGCTCCTTGCTGCGGACAGAGGGACCAGCTCACCTCTGACGAAGAGCGAGGCGGTGGCCTTCTTGTCCTCAACCTTGACGGTGATCTGACCCTCGTCGTCGAAGCGCGTGTCCAGGATGATGAGTCTGTGCGTCTTCCCGTCCTTGGTGACCTTGATTCTGTCGCTGGGCTTGAGCTCGCGCTGGTCCACGAACCACTTGACGTCATTGCTGGGGCGGGATAGCTCCACCCTGAACTCCGCGGTGGACTTCTCCACCACTGTGACGTCAGCCAAGGGCGTCACGATCTCAACCGGCGCTTGCGTCACGATGAGCTTCGCCGTGGTCTTCGTGTCTCCGACCTTGGCCGTGACCTTGCCTGCGTCCTCCATCGTGACGTCACGGATGACCAGCTTGTGACGTCGGCCGTCACGTGTCATGTCGGCCTCGCCTTCCTCCAGCTCCATGTCGCCCAGGAACCAGCGGACGCTGAGGCCATCTTTGTTGACCTCGCACGTGAACTCCGCGGCCGTGTTCTCCTGGCACGTGACGTCCTTGAGAGGCACGGTGAAGTCGGCCGCGATTTCCTGCACCGTCAGCTTGGCGGAACTAGACTTGTCGCGCAGGCGCACTGTGACAGTTCCGGCGTCAGTGGTGGTGACGTCACGGATGCGCAGGGTGTGGTGCGTGCCGTCGGCGATGATCTCGAATCGCTCGTCGTCCCTCACGTCCTTGTCGTTGACCGTCCAGTCCAGCCTGCCCACAGGCACGGACAGCGTGCACTCGAAGTTCACCGTGCTCGTCTCCTTGGCGGTGGCGTCCTTCAGGGGTACCGTGAACTCCGCCTCGACCTCTGCCGGGGCCATGAGACAGGTGTGTCAACAGACAGGTGTGTCAACAGACAGGTGTGTCAACAGACAGGTGTGTCAACAGACAGTTGTGTCTACAGACAGGTGTGTCAACAGACAGGTGTATCAACAGACAGGTGTGTCAATAGACAGGTGTGTCAACAGACAGGTGTGTCAACAGACAGGTGTGTCAACAGACAGGTGTGTCAAAGGACAGATGCACCACTGGGCAGGTGTGTCAGGAAATGTGTGTCAATAGATAAGTACCAAGTACTGATGTCAAGAGACAAGCGTCTCAACAGACACATCTGTCAATAGACAGGTGTCTCATGAGACAGGTGTGTTCAGAGACAGGCGTATCAAAAGACAGGTGTGTCAAAAGACAGGTGTGTCAAAAGACAGGTGTGTCAAAAGACATGCGTCCAAAAGAAAGGGAAAAAAGCAGAAAAATGCAAAAAAACAGTGATAAAGACTATTATCGTCAGGTAAGCGTAACTGAACAGTTCGAACAGAGATCCAATGATGGAATAAATCGGAAAAACCGATGTTTTGACGCCAAAGCAAAGAGAGACTGCTTCATAAATTAGAAAGCGCTGTGAAAAGAGTCATTAAAAGCAAAGGAGAAAGTATTGATCATAGTGTGCGAAGTCAACCATGTGCATTACCCTGTATTTTTTTGTCTCATGGATGACAGACATCAGACATGACAGCGTTAAAGCCGAGGTGCCCACGTGAAAAATTGGAAGAAAGAAAAATAGAATAAAAGTTGTTAGACTGAATAAAAGTTTACCATAAACATCACCAACACCTCAATTATCCGCAGACGTAAGAAAAAAGAAGAAAGGAAACAAAACTTGCAAGCAAGATACACGAGAGTAAAAAAAGAAAGGACTGCGAGCCCCGTTTGATTACCCAAAACTTGCAAGCAGGCCAGTGGTCAAGGACGAACATCGCCAAACGTCTCCACTCACCCTGGACTTGCAGTTTTGCCGATGTCTTGAAGTCTCCGATGACCGCAGTGACCTCGCACGAGTCGTCAGCACTCACGTTGGCGATGGTCAGCGTGTGCGTGAACTCCTCGTGGCGCACGCGGTACTTGTCAGATTCCGGAAGTGGCTTGCCGTTGAGCAGCCACGTGACCGGAAGTTCGTCGTCATTGGACACCACGGTGA
>JAWQFJ010000067.1:113510-118510 GCA_034096865.1 Theodoxus fluviatilis
ACAATACCATGCAAACAAAATGAGGGACTGAGGAAGGCCAACACCCGAAAACGTCTCATCCGTCACGAAGTCAGGGATGCCTGCACTTCCAAGCAATCCTTGCAATCGGTTTTTTGTTTCGACTTCAGGGATATTCGACGGTCTCTCTTTTACCTTTGTACTCAAATTCAGCTTCACGACCAGTTTCCACATTCATTCGTAAATCCAGATCCAGATTCAGATTTAGATGCAGATTCGAATGTAGATTGGAATGTAGATTGGAATGTAGATTGGAATGCAGATTGGAATGCAGATTGGAATGTAGATTGGAATGTAGATTGGAATGCAGATTGGAATGTAGATTGGAATGTAGATTGGAATGTAGATTGGAATGCAGATTGGAATGTAGATTGGAATGTAGATTGGAATGTAGATTGGAATGTAGATTGGAATGTAGATTGGAATGTAGATTGGAATGTAGATTGGAATGCAGATTGGAATGTAGATTGGAATGTAGATTGGAATGTAGATTGGAATGTAGATTGGAATGTAGATTGGAATGCAGATTGGAATGTAGATTATGTTCCGTTAATGAAGAAGTGGTTAAGCTGCCGCTCGTTGGACAAAGTTTTCCGAAGTCCACAGAAGGCACGAAACGGAAAAGCTGAATGGGAATTGAGCTCACAATCTCCAATGACCCAAGCCCAACCGGTCCTTGTCTCTGTCCTCGCCTCTGTCCTTGTCTCTGTCCTCGTCACACAACAGTGAATGCATCCGTGCAATGAGTAGCATGGAGAAACTACGATTTCCAAAGAGACGTAACAAAACAAACGGAAGTAAGTTTCCTAGGAGACCAAAGAAATGACAATCTTTACCAAATGCACGGAGGTTTCTACATGCAGAGCAGACAAAAACACGGACGAGTATTACTCCACGTGGCGTGTAGACAACATTCTTCCTTAGAGAGCGGGTCACACCAAACTCAGTGACGGACTGACGAGACGAAAACGACAGAAAGGCCACAAGAGGACAAACTCAGAAAAGGAGACAATACTCACGCGCGATCTTGAGGCGGCCATTACAGGAAGTCTGGCCCGCCGAGTTGACGGCCCGGGCAGTGTACAGGCCGGCTTGGTCGACCTTGACCTTGTCCAAGGTCAGAGTGTAGGTCTGGTCCTCCACGGTCATGGTGACCCCTTCTCCAGGGGTCAACTCTTTGTCTCCGTGGATCCTGGACAGAGAGGGGCGTTTCCATGGACGTGAATGAAGTAAAAACAGGAAGGGGGAACGAGGACAGAGACGAGGACAGAGACAAGGAGAGAGACGAGGACAGATACAAGGAGAGAGACGAGGGCAGAGACAAGGACAGAGACAAGGGCAGAGACAAGGACAGAGACAAGGACAGAGACAAAAACAGAGGCGAGGACAGAGACAAGAACAGAGACAAGGGCAGAGACAAGGACAGAGGCGAGGACAGAGACAAGGAGAGAGACGAGGGCAGAGACAAGGAGAGAGACGAGGACAGAGACAAGGAGAGAGACGAGGACAGAGGCGAGGACAGAGACGAGGACGTAGACGAGGACAGAGACGAGGACAGAGACAAGGACAGAGGCGAGGACAGAGACAAGGAGAGAGACGAGGACAGAGACAAGGAGAGAGACGAGGACAGAGACAAGGAGAGAGACGAGGACAGAGGCGAGGACAGAGACGAGGACAGAGACAAGGAGAGAGACGAGGACAGAGACAAGGAGAGAGACGAGGACAGAGACAAGGAGAGAGACGAGGACAGAGACAAGGACAGAGGCGAGGACAGAGAAGAGGAGAGAGACAAGGACAGAGGCAAGAACAGAGACAAGGACAGAGACAAGGACAGAGACAAGAACAGAGGCGAGAACAGAGGCGAGGACAGAGACAAGGACGGGTTGGGCTTGGATCAGGCAGAGATGTGGTGGCACTGACGACATCAAACTCAAACACAAAGAGACAGAACAGCGGAAAGGTAGATAAACTTGTCAAACGTAGAGGCACAGAGGATATCAATGTAAGTGTAAGTTACGACAAAAGAACTTTGCTAGATGGGATGAAAACAAAATAAGTTGGATACCTAGAATCTTTCACAACAACATCTCAGCACATCGTCTCCCCGGGTACATCCACACTCAAGGTAAACAGCCCTAGCGATTCATTTACAATGGTCCATGATCATTCAGCGTGAAGGTTCACAAATGCCTCAGTGGAGTGACATCACAAAACAGCCCGGATGGAAAGGTAAGAGTGACGTGGAACAAAGGAGGTTGGGTTGGGACTCTACGTCATCAATGACGTGGTGCGACGTACCATATGACGTCAGGTTTGGGCTTGCCGGTGACCTGCACGGACATGACCTGGGTCTCCAGCTCAATAGTCTCCATGTTGGGCAGCTTCTTGATGAACTTGGGAACCTCCTTCTTCTCTGTAGACAGAAGTAGGCACGTATGGCGTCATTTACTGTTCCTTCTCTCTCTCTCTCTCTCTCTCTCTCTCTCTCTCTCTCTCTTTCTCTCTTTCTCT
Source organism: Theodoxus fluviatilis (assembly GCA_034096865.1). NCBI lineage: Eukaryota > Metazoa > Mollusca > Gastropoda > Cycloneritida > Neritidae > Theodoxus > Theodoxus fluviatilis. The sequence continues at coordinate 116,040 of JAWQFJ010000067.1, forward strand.
CTGTCTCTCATTCATTCACTGACACACACACACAAACACACACACACACACACACACACACACACACACAAACAACACACACACACACTCACACAAACAACACACACAAACACACACAAACAACACACACACACAGACACATACACACACACGCACGCACACACACCCACACACACAAACAACACACACACACACACACACACAAACAACACACACACACACACACACACAAACAACACACACACACACACGCACACAGACACATACACACATACACACGCACGCACACACACACACACACACGCACACACGCGCGCACGCACGCATGCACTCACACACACAGACACACACACGCACACACACACACACACAGACACACACATACACACACACACTGTATATGACTCTGTATCGCCCTCTCCCTATTTGCATGTATTGGGTGTCTATGTCTCTACTTTGCATGTGTTTTTCTGTGTGCCTATTTACTTTTCCTTCTACCAATCTGCCTCTCTGCCTGTCTTTCTGTCCGTCTATCTGTCCGTATGTATGTGCATCAGTTCTTTTATCCATCAGTCTACCCGCCATCTCCATCCAACAATCTGCATGACTCTGTTTCTTTCTACTTACATGTACTTTCACCGCGGCCACAGCAAAACCACAAAACATTACCTCCTTAAAGATAACAAATAAACACACTACTGCGCATGCCTGACTGACCTTCCACGACGAGCGGGGCCTCGGTAGTAGCCTCCCCTGCCTTGTTGGTGGCCACGGCCTTGACCGTGCCGGCGTCTTCCGGTGTGACGTTGTCGAGGGAGAGGCTGTGCTGGCAGTCGCTGTACACCTTCTTCTCCTCCATCGACACGCGTAGTCCGGGTTCCAGGGGCTTGTCGTTCAGGAACCTGGGATCAGACAGCCAGGGGTCAGTTGCTGTTTGGTAGCCATGGGTCAACTGCTGTATGGCAGCCAGGGGTCAACTGCCATTTGGCAGCCAGGGGTCAACTGCTGTTTGGCAGCCAGGGGTCAGCTGCTGTTTGGCAGCCAGGGGTCAGCTGCTGTTTGGCAGCCAGGGCTCAACTACTGTTTGGCAGCGTCAGTCTCTCTGTCTTTGGTAGGTTGGTAAGTTGGCCAGTACGTTAGTTGGTGTCTTGATCGGTTTATGTCGGCCCGTGAATGAGTTGTTTAGTCAGTCACTCGGCTAGTCGATCAGTCAGTCGCGTTGTCAATCAGTAAGTCAATAGTGCGTCTATCAGTCCCAGTGCAGGCAAACGGCCACGACAGCCAGAACAAAGAAGCTTTAGGGGCACCGAACAGTACATATTTCACACACCAACAACTAGAGCCAACAGGCTTTGTGGCACTGAGTACTGGAGACAGGAGAACACAGAGACTGGAGACAGGAGAACACAGAGACTGGAGACAGGAGAACACAGAGACTGGAGACAGGAGAACACAGAGTACTGGAGACAGGAGAACACTGAGTACTGGAGACAGGAGAACACAGAGACTGGAGACAGGAGAACACAGAGTACTGGAGACAGGAGAACACTGAGTACTGGAGACAGGAGAACACAGAGTACTGGAGACAGGAGAACACAGAGTACTGGAGACAGGAGAACACTGAGTACCGGAGACAGGAGAACACTCAGTACTGGAGACAGGAGAACACAGAGTACTGGAGACAGGAGAACACTGAGTACTGGAGACAGGAGAACACAGAGTACTGGAGACAGGAGAACACTCAGTACTGGAGACAAGAGAACACAGAGTACTGGAGACAGGAGAACACAGAGTACTGGAGACAGGAGAACACAGAGTACTGGAGACAAGAGAACACAGAGTACTGGAGACAGGAGAACACAGAGTACTGGAGACAGGAGAACACAGAGTACTGGAGACAGGAGAACACAGAGTACTGGAGACAGGAGAACACAGAGTACTGGAGACAAGAGAACACTGAGTACTGGAGACAGGAGAACACTCAGTACTGGAGACAGGAGAACACAGAGTACTGGAGACAGGAGAACACTGAGTACTGGAGACAGGAGAACACTGAGTACTGGAGACAGGAGAACACTGAGTACTGGAGACAGGAGAACACTGAGTACTGGAGACAGGAGAACACAGAGTACTGGAGACAGGAGAACACAGAGTACTGGAGACAGAAGAACACTCAGTACTGGAGACAGTAGAACACAGAGTACTGGAGACAGGAGAACACAGAGACTGGAGACAGGATCACACTGAGTACTGGAGACAGGAGAACACAGAGTACTGGAGACAGGAGAACACTGAGTACTGGAGACAGTAGAACACAGAGTACTGGAGACAGGAGAACACTGAGTACTGGAGACAGGAGAACACAGAGTACTGGAGACAGGAGAACACTGAGTACTGGAGACAAGAGAACACAGAGTACTGGAGACAGGAGAACACAGAGTACTGGAGACAGGAGAACACAGAGTACTGGA
>JAWQFJ010000067.1:131010-153692 GCA_034096865.1 Theodoxus fluviatilis
GGGAGTGAGGTGAAGTTGCAACTTAGAGAAGAGCAAAAAGTGTGAAAGAATAATTGGGAAGAAACGAGAGGACGGAGTGATGGGGTTGCAGAATTCAAGGACCGGTTTCAATTACGAAAGGAAACTATCAGCCTCAGAAGCTGTTGTTAGAAATCTCAGCACTGATCAAGACGTTCTACAAAAGCAAGATTGGAACCCTGCCTCCCGGCGAAATTCCCTTGGCCTGCACAACTTCCACAACACGACACAACCAGCCTGCCCCCTCAAGCCACCGTCACGGTCCACTGCTTCAGCAGACTCAGTCAGGCGTGGCTTCCTGTTGATTTTCCACTCACAGCAAATTGATCCGCCCAGAACTGCCACAGTTGGGGGATCAGGAGATCTAGAAGGCGACATGCTGACCAGATTCAAACAGCCTTCCAGCACTGCACGTGCAGTCACGAGGCACCCTGTGAGGGCGCTACTTTGCCAGTGCTCCTCCTCAGGAAGGCCACGGCATCCTTGAAGGGAACGCTGACCAGCAGTCTCGAGGCGGACAGGATGGGACACCGCTGTCTGTACAGGAGCGTGCTGGTTTCGGCTCTCGTTACGCACGGAAGCCCCATGGTGGGACGACGGGATTACAGCGTCACTACTGAATCCAACAAGGTGACGTCACTAGATCTCCAGTGACGCAATCTCGTGTTACGATTACGACGTGGGTGCCGACATCGCACGAAAGATTATCCCAGGAAGGAGTGGCGGCAACTCACTGCCCTCAGTGACACAGATATTCAGAATACAGCCTTCCTGTTCGAGGTTTCGGTTCTCAACACACGTGGAAATCTCACAGGAAGCAGGAAATGTCACAGTGAAAATATCAACATTGGGTCTCCACTGCACAAACGTAGGGCGTTTGTTCATGTGCAGACTTCCCAGGACGCCTGCCTAGTCTCATTCCACGGTTTCCCGTCTTCTGGAGGAATCCAGCCTGCACTGGAAACAGACTGTCAGGAGCTGCGCTCTACTCTGCAGCACATGGCTGAGCACATTCTCTTGAGGAGAAGAGCCTGACTTGACCGAACTCAACACTTCCTTTACACTCGGACGCAATTTGCCACAGGTGGAGACTGGAACAGCCTCTGGAAGAATTCCGCCCACGAATTAGGACCCAGGGCAAAGTAACACAGCCTGTCAGTAAGACTGGTTCTTCCTTGTCCGTCACAAGTGTGCAGGCCGGCTTACACAACCTCTCCCCACCACCCACCACCCCACCCCACCTCACCCCACCCCCCTCACGCAATAACTCTGTTGGCTTTGGCGGCCATTCCAGCGTGGACCCAAGTAGCGGACACGTCATCAACGCTGAGCAAACCCTGGCAAATAGCCGAGTGACCACTGGTCAGCTGGGCGTGAGAGTGCTGGGCCAGATCACAGGTCACGCCAGGTTGGGCAGTGGCGGTGCTGTGTGAGGAGGTGTGCTGGGAATGCTGGGAAAACAGACGGGACTTGAGGAAGATACGGCACTCTTCCTTGGGTGGGAACTCGCAGTCTCCGTCCTATCTCTTCCATCGCTTGTTTTGGCCGCCTGGTGCTTCTTGTATTCTTCCCCTCTTCCTCCCTTCCTTGCAACCCCTTCCCTATCATTCCTTTCTGAATCTGTCCTTTATGCCCTAACATTTCCCGCCCTCCTCCCTTTACTTTCCTTTCTTGTCCAATCGTCCCCTTCTCATTCTCTTCATATCTGTCCTCCATCATTGCTTCCCTCCCCCCTTTCTTGTCCAATCGTCCTCTTCTCATTCTCTTCATATCTGTCCTCCATCATTGCTTCCCTCCCCCCTTTCTTGTCCAATTGTCCCCTTCTCATTCTCTTCATATCTGTCCTCCATCATTGCTTCCCTCACCCTTTCTTGCCCAATCGTCCCCTTCTGATTCTCTTCATATCTGTCCTCCATCATTGCTTCCCTCCCCCCTTTCTTGTCCAATCGTCCTCTTCACATTCTCTTCATATCTGTCCTCCATCATTGCTTCCCTCCCCCCTTTCTTGTCCAATCGTCCTCTTCACATTCTCTTCATATATGTCTTCCATCATTGTTCCCTCCCCCCTTTCTTGTCCAATCGTCCTCTTCACATTCTCTTCATATCTGTCCTCCATCATTGCTTCCCTCCCCCTTTCTTGTCCAATCTTCCCCTTCTGATTCTCTTCATATCTGTCCTCCATCATTGCTTCCCTCCCCCCTTTCTTGTCCAATCGTCCCCTTCTGATTCTTTTCATATATGTCCTCCATCATTGCTTCCCTCCCCCCTTTCTTTTTCCAATCGTCCCCTTCTCATTCTCTTCATATCTGTCCTCCATCATTGCTTCCAATCGTCCTCTTCACATTCTCTTCATATCTGCCTTCCATCATTGCTTCCCTCTCCCCTCCCCCTTTTCTCCTTCCTCATTTTGCACCATACATGCTGCACTCACCCTTCACTGCGGCACCCTTGCCCAGAGTCTGTCCACGCTGCAAGTACGGTGCAATTCTCTGACAAAAAGGCTGCGCTGCATTACATGAAGACGACTTGATTTGTCACTCCGTGCGTACATATTCCCTCCGCTTGGTCTCTCTGCACACTATTTCTTCATTTTGACGGAAATAAAAAAGATTCGACGATCTTGAGGTGGTGGATGAACTCAATATGCACTTTGCAGTTTATGGAGAAAAAAAGAAGAAACTTTTTTCTCTTTCCAATCTTGGCTGTTCCAAGTGTCTAAGCATGTGAAGGTTCACATAATTAGTGTTTTAACGGGAGGAAAACGAATGAAAGACTTGCAAACTGTGTACTGCAAACTGTACAGAGGAACAGTGTAAACTATGCGTGTATATGTGTGTGTGTGTGTGTGTGTGTGTGCATGCGCGCATGTGTATGCGTATGTATGGATGTTTATGTGCATGCTTGTTGAAATGCACACATGCGTGCGTGTGTGTGCGTTTGTACATGCATCGGTATGTTGTCATCTCTGCATGTGTGTGTGTATGTGTGAGCGTACCTACACGCATGCGCATACGTGTGTACATTTCAATGTCGAATGCCTTCTCAGTGTCCACTCCGGTCCGGCTAGGAAATTTTCTGTTTGTCCGCTGTCTTGTAGGGAGCAAAGTAGGCCAAGACTGCTTTGGGAACAAGCTCTTCTATAGGTCTGCAGTCCCTGTCCCTCTTGTAATCACTGCCCTGCCCTTGAATTCAGGCCTCCACTTGGTGAGACCACCCCTTCCATGCAATTTCCTCGTCCACCCGGCCCCCAACCCTCACTTCCCACACCTGCCCTCTCACAAGCTTCACTGCCTCCTCCACCCCACCCCGGTGGAATATATTCCCATGTTTTCCCTTCGCTCTCACGGCCAACTAAGCTGAGCGGTGTGGCTGCCCGAGATTAACCCAGAGACGCTGGCCATGCTACACAGCCAGGACGCCTGCCCAAGCGAGAGGGTGATTTCTCTGGCAAAGCGCTTTCACAATGGCGTGTGACCTTGCTGATAGCGCAGCGGTTTGCATGTCGGAACTGTACAATGTCTGCCAGCGATCTGGGTAGAGTTCTGTGTGGAAAATCAGCGTGAACTGTTACAGCCATCTTGCGGTCAGCAGGCAAGGCTTGCTATTGCTGGCAGGCGGTTGTTTGTAGCAGATGTAACGTACCTTTGGCTCTAATATGACAAGAGAGAGCTGTGACGTGAATGTGGCGCAACTACGGTGAGGCCCTGCTGTGTTTGTGACGCAATACTGCAAAGCTGTGACGCAAGGCTGCGTCGCTGTGACGTACTGTTGAATCAGGTAAAACAGGACGACAACTGAGGTACCTGTGACGCAGCTATTTCATGGTATAGCTGAGACGTATCCATGACGCAAAAAGACGCAGCTATGACGCAGGCGTGACGCAACTATGACGCAGCGCAAACTGTGACGTACCTGTGATGGTGACGGCGATGGAGACGGAGTCGGTGCCGACGTCATTGTCGACCTTCACGCTGTAGACGCCCGCGTCCAGGGACTGGCACTGGGGGATGGTCAAGGTCACCGACTCGGGGCTGGTCTGCACCAGGTGGCGCTCGTCCTCCTCCAATGGCTTGCCGTCCACAAACCACGTGATCCGAGGCTGGGGCACGCCCTCTAGCTTCAAGGTCAGCTGGATGGTCTCTCCTTCCGGAAGCGTCAAATGGTCAGGCGCCGACAGGATCTTGGCTGGCACTGGAAGGCATTACCAGCACGTCACTTCCGCCGGCCTCTCTGTGGTCGTCTGCCCTAGACTTAGAGTGCGTCTGTTCGAGCCGTCTCCAGTGTCAGTGTGGATTATTTGGCTGTGTGGAATGCCGAAGTTTCTGTGCTGTCTCATTGCACTGCCGTGATTTGAAAGACTTACATTGTTTCTGAGCCTAAACGGTCTTGTCACACGAATAGGCTAATATAATATATATATATATATATATATATATATATATATATATATATATATATATATATATATATATATATATATACAGTTGACTTTTGGGATATTCTCTCTGTCAATTTTTACTAGATGTTCAAGTCTATCTTCAAGTCTATTCTTCCCTGTGTCGTGAATACTGTAACGTGGTGGATGATACTGGCTTGAACAATAACTCCCCACCCCCAACGAAACAAGACAAAAACAAACAAACAAACAAACAAACACAGTTTCCTCCAAAAAGCGTTCTAAGCCCTTTGTTGGCGAGGGCCACTGGCTGCCTGTGTGAATTTCCAACAGTGTCTCTGTGTGTATGCAGTGCTGAAAAACATACTCTAGCAAGCAAGTTTCTCCTTGTCTATTCCCTATGCTTCATGTAAAATTTCTCTGTTTAATTATTCGGGTGATTCCCATCTTGCACATTCATCCGTTTCTATGTGATGTTTCTTCTTAACAGACGTTGCCTTATATTTATATCATCATCATCATCATCATCATCATCATCATCATCATCATCATCATCATCACCATCATCATCATCACCAAACTACACGTCTTCATGAGATGTTTCTGCAAGTGTGAACACATGGCTGTCGCGCTAGGTGACAGCCAACGAACCCTCTGAGAGTGAAGTGTCCAAAGGTCTTGATGTTTGGCATAGTGGTTTTCATTAACAGTCCACACGAAGAACTAAGCTAGACCAAGTGTGAATGTAATCCAGAACTCTTTTCCTGATCTGATTATTCATTTCGACTATGTTTTCAATCTTGACATAAAAACACATGTATGTATGTATGTATGTATGTATGTATGTATGTATGTATGTATGTATGTATGTATGTATGTATGTATGTATGTGTGTGTGTGTGTATGTATGTATGTATGTATGTATGTATGTATGTATGTCTGTGTGTATGTATGTATGTATGCATGCATGTATGTATGTATGTATGTATGTATGTTAGTTACAAAGTGTGTTTATTCATTAGTTGTTCATGTGCGCAGATTTGTGCAATTTTCATGAATAGTCTTTCTGATATATATATATATATATATATATATATATATATATATATATATATATATATATATATATATATATATATATATATATATATATACTGCTCTGTTGCAATCCTGTCGAGTGCAAATACACTGGGCTCGTTGACCTAAAATGAACACCAGGTGGTATGTGTGTTCTGCATGTGTTGCTCAAGAAGACCTCGCCTGGGTGTCAACAGGAATCAGGCGCAGCATGCACGGATCATAAAAGAACTGCCAGCAGCAGCATCAGGGGCGTCCAGTCACGCCAGCACGGGCTCCGTGAATTACTGAGTGCTCTATCAGAACGGCGACCACGTGATCCATCGGTCGCAACAGACTCGTCAACGAGATGTCAGTCCCGTGATACGAAGGGGAGTTGTAAGATACCCAAGGCCTTCCTTCATAGAGGTGAGTACAACATCAGTCAGGTAAAAGCCTCTGTTAGTTCACAATGCGCACAGCCATTGTTACCATGTGGACAGCAATTGTTACCACGCGGGCAGCAGCACCCTTTGTGAAGGATGGCAGTACACGACCGACAGAAGTGTGTAAGTCTCAAATGCTCAAGGGGCACAACCCATGCCTGTCATGCGATCAGGGGAAGCGACTCTCTATGGAGAACATCGGCAAAGAGACTTCACTCTCGGCACGACTGTTCTGCTTATACTGGCTTCCTGAATCTATTTCCCCTCTCTTTTTTAAAATAAAAAACTGGATGAGAATATGTACTAAAATATTTGGATGCGAAATAACACGAAAACCTCAACCAACTTTAAAGAAAAAAAGTAGCAGTTCAGTGCAATGTCTGATGATGCTAGAGGAGAAAAGCTACACAGGAAAGAGCAGCCTGTCCCAGTAGCCTCCAGGTCAAGCAGAGGAGTCGTGCAATGAGGAGAAACAGCACGGGTCAGGAGCCGTGAGCTCAGTGACCAACAGGGCCCCCAGCAGCGCGCCAGGGAGACGCCACCACGCAGCCTGGCCACGAGAGCTCGCTCTCTGCTTGGGCGAGCTCCTGGGTGATTATGAGATGGGAGGTGCATGACGTGTGAGGTGAAAATGGCGGAAATACATGGGGGAAGCAGGTGATGCCAGCCCAGTGACATGAGGGGTTACGACTCGATGTGAGCTCATGGCTCGGTGCAGACAACAGTCAGGCAGCTACGCAGGGTGTGGTGAGGAGTACAGCGAGAGAGGGCCGCTAGGTTAGCGTAGACAACAGAACGCCAAACACAAGAGGAACGGGGACAAAGACATGTTTATTTCTCAATGAGCGAGGGCAAGGGACACTGAGGACAGATGCAAGTATGGCCTCAGCATGTACGGTGACGACATGACATGCCACTTTACAATCAGACCCAAGGCACAGACTGGGAACTATATGGATGAATCGCAATGGGAAGTGTGCAAAACGCCCTCATGCTGTTCAATCCACTAAGCAAATACCATGCAAATACAACGTGGAATTTCAAATAAAGAACGGCTACAAATTTGAAGGGAAAGAAAAGGAACCAAAAATAGTTTCTTCATACGTGACAAAATATATTACGACGAATCACGTCACAACCTGCGGTAAGGTATCGAGATACCGATCAAAAAGCACTTACAACGCGTTAGTGCCGAAATCATTATCAATGAAACATCATCTCCTGCACGTATGTCTAGAATTAGCTTAAGCCTGTCGTAAATTTACTAACAAAATCTCGATTACAAATCCTCGCCTGCAAGTACAGACACAGCACTTGATTTACAGCGCACTTAGCACATGGAAGCAACACCGGCGAAGGATCAGACCATAACACATCGCATGATCAGAACAATTTCCTGCATTAGTACTGATCATTTCATCCCCTATCACACTGGAAGAGATTATTCCTCAAAACATTGATAAAACGCTCTAGTTTGAGGCACACAATTCATCAGGTAAAACGAAATGTTAGAATGAAACACCGTGAGCAACAAAAACGTGTTCACACCACAGGGGAAGCACACAAGTGACACGAAAGGGAACGCGAGGAACACCTGAGGGTAAGGAATGCTACACCGGGGGGAGGGGCTGAAATGTCATAGGGAGGGGGTGGAAGACCAGATGGCGATTACTAAGGAGGAGTCAAGCTACCAGATACGGAGGAGTGCTGTCAAAAGGGATGGAAGTCTGGGTTTCTTAGAAGAAGGTGGAAAAGGGGGATGGCGTGCGTGTGTGTACGTGTGTGTGTGTGTGTGTGTGTGTGTGTGTGTGTGTTTTGTGTGTGTGTTGTGTGTGTGTTGTGTTGTGGTGTGTGTGTGTGTATTCATGTGTGTGTGTGTGTGTGTGTGTGTGTGTGTGTGTGTGTGTGTGTTGTGTGTATATGTGTGTGTTGTGTGTATGGGTGTGTTGGGTGTGTGGGTGTGTGTGCGTGTGTTGTGTGTATTGGTGAGTGTGTGTGTGTGTGTGTGTGTGTGTGTGTGCGCGCGCTTGTGTGCGTGTGTGTGTGTGCGCGTGTGTTGTGTGTATGGGTGAGTGTGTGTGTGTGTGTTGTGTGTATGTGTGTGTGTATGTGTGTGTGTGTGTGTGTGTGTGTGTGTGTGTGTGTGTGTGAGGTGGGGGTTGACGTTCTGGGCCTGAATGGACCGGAAGAGGCAGTAGCGATACAGAGGGACACCAAGTGGAGAGAGTGACGACTTCAGGAAAGTCAAACAGCTGGGAGCGAATGTAAGGTGAGAGAAATGATTATTTTTTTAACACAGAAAATCTTCTTTGCAGAGAATGATATGGTAGCTAAGGCAAAAGGTAACCAAGCACAACTGGAAATGGGAGTGCAGGTAGCTTGAAATGAAAACGCGGGGTTGGTGGGTGGGTGGGAATTAAGGGTGTATAGGAAGAGGCTTTAGAGACAGAGGGGCTCAAAGCAAAGGAACGGCACTTTGGAGGCACTATGGACTTGCAGGAGGTGGGGAGGAGGCGATGGAGGCAAACGGTCAAAGGTCAGTGGCCATTCATGTTGGGGTTAGTCGGAGTGCCAGAATACAATTGACCATGAGACGTCATGAGGTGACGTGCGCGGATGCGATGACAGCTTTCAGTGCAGCAACGTGGGTTAGCATGGGGTGACGTTAGAGAGGATGGCGATGATGAATTGACTTTGGAAATATCTGATTCAGAACGAGGCGTGCGTGATTGCCAGGGATCTTTTGCCTCTGGAGAGTCGGTCGAGATTTGGCTAGCGTTTTCCTCGTGATGCAAGAAGCCAGAGAGTGAATTCAGTAATGAGCGCTGCCAGCAATTCTCCACAACCAAACCATCGACATCGGTGCTCAGGTGCAAAAGTCTGCAGTGGGAAGGAACTGCACGCCTCCAAGCCAGTCTCGCACAAAGAAGATGTCAGCTGCCTCCACCCGATTGGCCTCAAGCAAGCAGTAGTACCAAGGAGTTGGGTGCAACCTCTTCGATAGCTCAGGCTGCTGAGGTGCCAGGAGGAAGTGTATTTGGGGGTGCGTGGGTGCTGGGTAACAACAAGGGATTCAGCAAGGGTAGTGGGGGGTAACACTTGGGTGGTACGGGTGAAGGAACGGGGGTCAGTAATTTGGGCAGGGACGAAGGTGAGGATACAGGGACGGGGGTGTGGTGGAGGGCTGGGGGCAACGTGCAAGGGGAGTTCGTTCCTAGCAGGGCTGCATGCCTTACACTACACTACACTACACTACACACGAGACTGATCCGTCTACACAGGTTAGTATACTCACGATATATGTCCACCCTCACGCGAATGAAGGCTTTCCACAACAAAAGTCAGGTTTTCAACATGCCGCTTACAATGTCGAATCACATCACACAAACTCTGACCTTTTGCAACAACCATCAGCAAATGTTGCTCGTCCTCTACTTCAACCACAAGTCTAACTCTGTGTTAGGAATGTACAATGAATCTGGCTTCCTGTGAAACCATCAGCTCTTCCATGCATCTGTCTGCTAGTGGAACCGCCGATGCTTCCAAGCAGGCTAACACAATTGGCAAGTGTACGGAACAAGCACAGACATTCCAAGAACAAGATGCATAAAATGATTTGCTTCTCCGATGTACAACAAAAGGTAAAACAGGAATGTAGATACATAAAGGAAGACATTAGAAAAGATACTGAATCGTAAATACGTGTAAGTACATGCACAGTTTTCTATCAAAATGCAAAATTACAGCATGACGAACAGCAAAAGAAATGAAAGTAGCCTAAACCAAACCAGCGTCTTAAGACAAAGAAGAATAGAAAAATCAAACCGTTTCATGCAAAATGGCAATCGAAGTCATGCTGTTTTCAAAACAGAAAAATGAACATACCAACGTGGAGCACGGTCAGACTAATACTCAAAGACAGACTCGGCATTGATCAAAAGACACAAATTACTCACTAAGGCTTAATACCTGTACAATACAAACATATACATGGCCACACGTCTTGAGACTTTCACCCCTCTACGCCCTTGGGGAAAACCTAGACAACTCTCCCTTACTAAGGTCAAGAGAAGTGGACAAACGCTTTGAGAAATGGCCACGGCTCAATGGTGGCGTGTGAAATGCAATGTTGAAGGTTGACGTGAAAGAGGATGACAATTACAACGACTTGCTACCAGGTGCATCCCACCTGACAAGCAGAGACCCTCCCGACAAGGCACGCACACACGTGTTATTCTGACCTAAAGCTTGCCACGTCTGGACGTCAAGGAGCCTTGGTCTGACAGCACAGGAGGCATCAAATCTATCCATCTGTCAAGTCCTTTCTCACCTGCCCAAAGGTGCTCATACCTCGACAGCACCATCAACGTAGGTATTCATCCACTCCCTAATACTTGTCCTCAAGCAGGCTCCAGTCTCCCCAGGGACTCGTGTTCAAAATACTGCCTACATTCTTCTGAACCACTTGGCCACAAATACTCAACTTCCTCCTTTAACTACGGGTCAGTGTGAAACATGAATGCAATGGAAATAATCAAAGACTGCATACATGATGCCAGTTGGGGGAAGGGGGAAGGGGGGGGGGGACACTTCACAGGAAAACTGAACACAGCTGGGCAAGAGCAGGACTACAAAAGGGGTCCTGTGGGGATTGGCATCAAGGCTGAGCAAGAAAGACAGGTAAAATCGTTTGTAACGTGTACAGCGTAACTGCCCCCTGTGTGCAAACATAGCCACTCCGACAGGCAAGCCAGAGGCACAGTGACAAACACTCTTACAAAATCTCTGTACGACCCTGTATGACAAAATACGACAACTACAAAATATATTCTTCTGCCAAGGCAAGATCTGAATTTTGCCCAAAATGTAATCAAAACAATTCCTAAACCATCTACAGAACTTACTCAAAGAGATGAAAACATCTTTTGTTTTCCATGCACAGTAAGTCCTAGTAGTGCAGTGTGTGCCACTTCTCACTGCATGCCGGGTCAGACTATACAAAGGTTTGGTCACAAAGAGTCAAGCATGCAGTCTACACATGCAGTGAAACTTACAAGGCCACAGATGGTTTAATCAAGAGACTCCAAATCAAATTTGGAGGTGGTTAGGTTTCCACGCACCCAACCAACATCCAGGGTCCAAATGGCGCCAGGCACCGTCTACAGCTACCATGCCCTCTAGTCAAATTAAAATTCAGAGGCTATTTTTCAAACATGTTACCATTTAAACCTCAGAGCTTACATCAAGTTAGTCTGCACACTATTTTGATGTTTGTAAGTACAGGACGATCAAGTGCAATGGCAGCTTCTGATGAACACAAAAAACCGAGCACAGTCATGCGGATTTTGCGGCTGCATTAAAGCAGATCATGCTTCATCTAAAAACAGGGACCACAGAAGGAAGGCCTCAGTACCAAACCACTGGCCACTACAACCCTGTGGTCAACTTAGAGAAAGCCTATCCATCCATCCATGTGGAATGTCGCACTGGAACGAAGGGCTATCTGTCTGTTGCTCTGCTCTGAGGAGGACTGACGACTCCAAGGACAGTACCGACAGAGCCTCTGGCCACACACAGGTAGACTCAAGGCCCAAGACTGGGAAGACAGACACACAGAGGCGCTACAGGAAGTCGGACTGGTAGGTATACACACCTTGTGGAATGATCTGGGCAGATGATGACACGTCCCCGGCGGGGTTGGAAGCCCGGATGGTGTACGTCACTTCCGCATCCGTCAAGGTGACGTTACGGACTTCCAGGGTGTACACGTCATCGCTGTGACGGATGACGTACTTGTCTGACGGAGAGATCTGCTTCCCGTCTACCAGCCAGACCACGTCGGGCACAGGCACGCCCGTGATGGCGGCCTCCAGGGCAGCGGTTTGTCCGCGGCGGCACGGCGTGTCCTGCAGGGGCTTGACCAGCCTGGGCGCCTCCAGGTGCACCATGACCCCGGCCTGGCTGGACGCGCGGCCCTTGGCGTTGACCGCCTTGACCACGTAGTCGCCCTCGTCGTCCAGTCCGCAGTCAGGCACTGTCAGCCTCACCGTGTCTTCCACGTGCTCCGTCCTGTGGACAGCATGACGTCAGCAGTTCCAGTGGAGGAAAGGGGGGTGATGGTGGGGTGCTAGTGGTACGTGAGTCAACGCGCTTGTGTGCGTGTGTGTGTGTGTGTGTGTGTGTGTGTGTGTGTGTGTGTGTGTGTGTGTGTGTGTGTGTCTGTGTGTTTGTGTGTGTGTGTGTGTGTGTGTAAGTGCATGCATTGATGTGAACCTAAATGAAGAGTGAAATCAATCTCTTTCTCTCTCTCTCTCTCTCTCTCTCTATCTCTCTCTCTCTCTCACATACACACACGCACACTCACACACACACACACACACATACATACATACATACATACATACATACATACATACATACATACATACATACATACATACATACATACATACATACATACATACACACACATATACACACACGCACACACACACTCACAGACACACACACATACACACAGACACACACACACACACACAAACCCACACAAACAAACAAACACACACACTCACACACACACACGCACACACATACACACACACACACACACATACACACACATACACACACATACACACACGCACGCACGCACCCCCTACCCCCCCCCCCCACCCCCCCACCCCCACAAACACACACATACACACACATACACACACACACATACACACACATACACACACACAAACACACACACATACACACGCATACACACACAAACACGTACACACACATACACACACATACACACATATACACACATACACACACTCATACACACACATACACACATACACACACATAAACACACACACATGCACGCACGCACACACACACACACACACACACACACACACACTCACACACGCACACACACAAACACACACATACACACACGCACGCAGCCTACCGGTAGCGGTCTCCAGTCAGTACAGCGTCGTCCAGAAGCCAGGTGATCTCGGGGCGAGGTTTGCCTGTGACCTTGGCCTCTAGGGTCAAGGTCTCACCGAGTTCGATCGTCTGGTCTGAGAGTGGGGTCAGGAAAGTTGGGGCTTGTTCTGTATAAAAACCCATTGTGACATGAGCGGTGTGTACACAGTTATCACGCGCACCCTCTCCTACCATGGAAATACATCACTCGTACTCCCTTTGTTTACTCAAACTGTAACTATTTCACTTTTTTAACAAAGAATGAATACACTGATGGGATCATGAATATACGAGAGGGATCTGAATGCGACTTATTCAGAGCTCTTAGTGAAAAGACTGGTCGTACGAGAAAATTACCTTTTCATATCAACTTCACTATCTCTCCTGTACCTCTTTTAGGTGTATTCTCAGTCTCTCCTGGTTAGGTTATCCAGCCAAGAACCTTTATTTTCCTCTAAACGCATGAGGAAATCCATCAGACAGTGACGACAACGGTGACGCCGATGATGTCGACAACAATGACAGCTGTTGCTCTAGCAGTGCGGCTGCCTTCTCAAGCTCCCCACTCACCCAGGACTTCCACGAAGAGGTCGGCAGTGGAGGAGGCCTGTCCCGCCACGTTGCTGGCGCGGACTGTGTAGCTGCCCGCGTCCTCCAAGGTGGCGTCGGTCTTTATCTCGCCCCTCTTTCTCTATCTCGCCCCTCTTTCTCTATCTCGCCCCTCTTTCTCTATCTCGCCCTCTTTCTCTATCTCGCCCCTCTTTCTCCATCTCGCCCCTCTTTCTCTATCTCGCCCCGTTCTCTATCTCGCCCCTCTTTCTCTATCTCGCCCCTCTTTCTCCATCTCGCCCCTCTTTCTCCATCTCGCCCCTCTTTCTCTATCTCGCCCCTCTTTCTCTATCTCGCCCCTCTTTCTCCATCTCGCCCCTCTTTCTCTATCTCGCCCCTCTTTCTCTATCTCGCCCCTCTTTCTCTATCTCGCCCCTCTTTCTCTATCTCGCCCCTCTTTCTCTATCTCGCCCCTCTTTCTCTATCTCGCCCCTCTTTCTCTATCTCGCCCCTCTTTCTCTATCTCGCCCCTCTTTCTCTATCTCGCCCCTCTCTCTATCTCGCCCCTCTTTCTCTATCTCGCCCCTCTTTCTCCATCTCGCCCCTCTTTCTCCATCTCGCCCCTCTTTCTCCATCTCGCCCCTCTTTCTCTATCTCGCCCCTCTTTCTCTATCTCGCCTCTCTTTCTCCATCTCGCCCCTCTTTCTCATCTCGCCCCTCTTTATCTCGCCCCTCTTTCTCTATCTCGCCCTCTTTCTCCATCTCGCTCCTCTTTCTCCATCTCGCTCCTCTTTCTCATCTCGCTCCTCTTTCTCTATCTCGCTCCTCTTTCTCCATCTCGCTCCTCTTTCTCCATCTCGCCCCTCTTTCTCTATCTCGCCCCTCTTTCTCTATCTCGCCCCTCTTTCTCCATCTCGCCCCTCTTTCTCTATCTCGCTCCTCTTTCTCTATCTCGCCCCTCTTTCTCTATCTCGCCCCTCTTTCTCTATCTCGCCCCTCTTTATCTATCTCGCCCCTCTTTATCTCGCCCCTCTTTCTCTATCTCGCCCCTCTTTCTCTATCTCGCCCCTCTTTCTCTATCTCGCTCCTCTTTCTCCATCTCGCCCCTCTTTCTCTATCTCGCCCCTCTTTATCTATCTCGCCCCTCTTTATCTCGCCCCTCTTTCTCTATCTCGCCCCTCTTTCTCTATCTCGCTCCTCTTTCTCCATCTCGCCCCTCTTTCTCTATCTCGCCCCTCTTTCTCTATCTCGCCCCTCTTTCTCTATCTCGCCCCTCTTTCTCTATCTCGCCCCTCTTTCTCTATCTCGCCCCTCTTTCTCTATCTCGCCCCTCTTTCTCTATCTCGCCCCTCTTTCTCCATCTCGCCCCTCTTTCTCCATCTCGCCCCTCTTTCTCCATCTCGCCCCTCTTTATCTCGCCCCTCTTTCTCTATCTCGCCCCTCTTTATCTCGCCCCTCTTTCTCTATCTCGCCCCTCTTTATCTCGCCCCTCTTTCTCTATCTCGCCCCTCTTTCTCTATCTCGCCCCTCTTTCTCTATCTCGCCCCTCTTTCTCTATCTCGCCCCTCTTTATCTCGCCCCTCTTTCTCTATCTCGCCCCTCTTTCTCCATCTCGCCCCTCTTTATCTCGCCCCTCTTTCTCTATCTCGCCCCTCTTTATCTCGCCCCTCTTTCTCTATCTCGCCCCTCTTTATCTCACCCCTCTTTCTCTATCTCGCCCCTCTTTATCTCGCCCCTCTTTCTCTATCTCGCCCCTCTTTATCTCGCCCCTCTTTCTCTATCTCGCCCCTCTTTATCTCGCCCCTCTTTCTCTATCTCGCCCCTCTTTATCTCGCCCCTCTTTCTCTATCTCGCTCCTCTTTCTCCATCTCGCCCCTCTTTATCTCGCCCCTCTTTCTCTATCTCGCCCCTCTTTATCTCGCCCCTCTTTCTCTATCTCGCCCCTCTTTATCTCGCCCCTCTTTCTCTATCTCGCCCCTCTTTCTCCATCTCGCCCCTCTTTATCTCGCCCCTCTTTCTCTATCTCGCCCCTCTTTATCTCGCCCCTCTTTCTCTATCTCGCCCCTCTTTATCTCGCCCCTCTTTCTCTATCTCGCCCCTCTTTATCTCGCCCCTCTTTCTCTATCTCGCCCCTCTTTCTCCATCTCGCCCCTCTTTATCTCGCCCCTCTTTCTCTATCTCGCCCCTCTTTATCTCGCCCCTCTTTCTCTATCTCGCCCCTCTTTATCTCGCCCCTCTTTCTCTATCTCGCCCCTCTTTATCTCGCCCCTCTTTATCTCGCCCCTCTTTCTCTATCTCGACCCTCTTTATCTCGCCCCTCTTTCTCTATCTCGCCCCTCTTTCTCCATCTCGCCCTCTTTCTTTATCTCGCCCCTCTTTATCTCGCCCCTCTTTCTCTATCTCGCCCCTCTTTATCTCGCCCCTCTTTCTCTATCTCGCCCCTCTTTCTCTATCTCGCCCCTCTTTCTCTATCTCGCCCCTCTTTCTCTATCTCGCCCCTCTTTCTCCATCTCGCCCCTCTTTCTCTATCTCGCCCCTCTTTCTCCATCTCGCCCCTCTTTCTCTATCTCGCCCCTCTTTCTCTATCTCGCCCCTCTTTCTCCATCTCGCCCCTCTTTCTCTATCTCGCCCCTCTTTCACAATCTCGCCCCTCTTTCTCTATCTCGCCCCTCTTTCTCTATCTCGCCCCTCTTTCTCTATCTCGCCCCTCTTTCTCCATCTCGCCCCTCTTTCTCTATCTCGCCCCTCTTTCTCCATCTCGCCCCTCTTTCTCTATCTCGCCCCTCTTTCTCTATCTCGCCCCTCTTTCTCCATCTCGCCCCTCTTTCTCTATCTCGCCCCTCTTTCTCTATCTCGCCCCTCTTTCTCTATCTCGCCCCTCTTTCTCTATCTCGCCCCTCTTTCTCCATCTCGCCCCTCTTTCTCCATCTCGCCCCTCTTTCTCCATCTCGCCCCTCTTTCTCCATCTCGCCCCTCTTTATCTCGCCCCTCTTTCTCTATCTCGCCCCTCTTTATCTCGCCCCTCTTTCTCTATCTCGCCCCTCTTTATCTCGCCCCTCTTTCTCTATCTCGCCCCTCTTTCTCTATCTCGCCCCTCTTTCTCTATCTCGCCCCTCTTTCTCCATCTCGCCCCTCTTTCTCCATCTCGCCCCTCTTTATCTCGCCCCTCTTTCTCTATCTCGCTCCTCTTTCTCTATCTCGCCCCTCTTTCTTTATCTCGCCCCTCTTTCTCCATCTCGCCCCTCTTTCTCCATCTCGCCCCTCTTTCTCTATCTCGCCCCTCTTTATCTATCTCGCCCCTCTTTATCTCGCCCCTCTTTCTCTATCTCGCCCCTCTTTCTCTATCTCGCCCCTCTTTATCTATCTCGCCCCTCTTTCTCCATCTCGCCCCTCTTTCTCTATCTCGCCCCTCTTTCTCTATCTCGCCCCTCTTTATCTCGCCCCTCTTTATCTCGCCCCTCTTTCTCTATCTCGCCCCTCTTTCTCCATCTCGCCCCTCTTTCTCTATCTCGCCCCTCTTTCTCTATCTCGCCCCTCTTTCTCCATCTCGCCCCTCTTTCTCCATCTCGCCCCTCTTTCTCTATCTCGCCCCTCTTTCTCCATCTCGCCCCTCTTTCTCCATCTCGCCCCTCTTTCTCTATCTCGCCCCTCTTTCTCTATCTCGCCCCTCTTTCTCCATCTCGCCCCTCTTTCTCTATCTCGCCCCTCTTTCTCTATCTCGCCCCTCTTTCTCTATCTCGCCCCTCTTTCTCTATCTCGCCCCTCTTTCTCTATCTCGCCCCTCTTTCTCTATCTCGCCCCTCTTTCTCTATCTCGCCCCTCTTTCTCTATCTCGCCCCTCTTTCTCTATCTCGCCCCTCTTTCTTTATCTCGCCCCTCTTTCTCTATCTCGCCCCTCTTTCTCCATCTCGCCCCTCTTTCTCCATCTCGCCCCTCTTTCTCCATCTCGCCCCTCTTTCTCTATCTCGCCCCTCTTTCTCTATCTCGCCCCTCTTTCTCCATCTCGCCCCTCTTTCTTTATCTCGCCCCTCTTTATCTCGCCCCTCTTTCTCTATCTCGCTCCTCTTTCTCCATCTCGCTCCTCTTTCTCCATCTCGCTCCTCTTTCTCTATCTCGCTCCTCTTTCTCCATCTCGCTCCTCTTTCTCCATCTCGCCCCTCTTTCTCTATCTCGCCCCTCTTTCTCTATCTCGCCCCTCTTTCTCCATCTCGCCCCTCTTTCTCTATCTCGCTCCTCTTTCTCTATCTCGCCCCTCTTTCTCTATCTCGCCCCTCTTTCTCTATCTCGCCCCTCTTTATCTATCTCGCCCCTCTTTATCTCGCCCCTCTTTCTCTATCTCGCCCCTCTTTCTCTATCTCGCCCCTCTTTCTCTATCTCGCTCCTCTTTCTCCATCTCGCCCCTCTTTCTCTATCTCGCCCCTCTTTATCTATCTCGCCCCTCTTTATCTCGCCCCTCTTTCTCTATCTCGCCCCTCTTTCTCTATCTCGCTCCTCTTTCTCCATCTCGCCCCTCTTTCTCTATCTCGCCCCTCTTTCTCTATCTCGCCCCTCTTTCTCTATCTCGCCCCTCTTTCTCTATCTCGCCCCTCTTTCTCTATCTCGCCCCTCTTTCTCTATCTCGCCCCTCTTTCTCTATCTCGCCCCTCTTTCTCCATCTCGCCCCTCTTTCTCCATCTCGCCCCTCTTTCTCCATCTCGCCCCTCTTTATCTCGCCCCTCTTTCTCTATCTCGCCCCTCTTTATCTCGCCCCTCTTTCTCTATCTCGCCCCTCTTTATCTCGCCCCTCTTTCTCTATCTCGCCCCTCTTTCTCTATCTCGCCCCTCTTTCTCTATCTCGCCCCTCTTTCTCTATCTCGCCCCTCTTTATCTCGCCCCTCTTTCTCTATCTCGCCCCTCTTTCTCCATCTCGCCCCTCTTTATCTCGCCCCTCTTTCTCTATCTCGCCCCTCTTTATCTCGCCCCTCTTTCTCTATCTCGCCCCTCTTTATCTCACCCCTCTTTCTCTATCTCGCCCCTCTTTATCTCGCCCCTCTTTCTCTATCTCGCCCCTCTTTATCTCGCCCCTCTTTCTCTATCTCGCCCCTCTTTATCTCGCCCCTCTTTCTCTATCTCGCCCCTCTTTATCTCGCCCCTCTTTCTCTATCTCGCTCCTCTTTCTCCATCTCGCCCCTCTTTATCTCGCCCCTCTTTCTCTATCTCGCCCCTCTTTATCTCGCCCCTCTTTCTCTATCTCGCCCCTCTTTATCTCGCCCCTCTTTCTCTATCTCGCCCCTCTTTCTCCATCTCGCCCCTCTTTATCTCGCCCCTCTTTCTCTATCTCGCCCCTCTTTATCTCGCCCCTCTTTCTCTATCTCGCCCCTCTTTATCTCGCCCCTCTTTCTCTATCTCGCCCCTCTTTATCTCGCCCCTCTTTCTCTATCTCGCCCCTCTTTCTCCATCTCGCCCCTCTTTATCTCGCCCCTCTTTCTCTATCTCGCCCCTCTTTATCTCGCCCCTCTTTCTCTATCTCGCCCCTCTTTATCTCGCCCCTCTTTCTCTATCTCGCCCCTCTTTATCTCGCCCCTCTTTATCTCGCCCCTCTTTCTCTATCTCGCCCCTCTTTATCTCGCCCCTCTTTCTCTATCTCGCCCCTCTTTCTCCATCTCGCCCCTCTTTCTCTATCTCGCCCCTCTTTATCTCGCCCCTCTTTCTCTATCTCGCCCCTCTTTATCTCGCCCCTCTTTCTCTATCTCGCCCCTCTTTCTCTATCTCGCCCCTCTTTCTCTATCTCGCCCCTCTTTCTCTATCTCGCCCCTCTTTCTCCATCTCGCCCCTCTTTCTCTATCTCGCCCCTCTTTCTCCATCTCGCCCCTCTTTCTCTATCTCGCCCCTCTTTCTCTATCTCGCCCCTCTTTCTCCATCTCGCCCCTCTTTCTCTATCTCGCCCCTCTTTCACTATCTCGCCCCTCTTTCTCTATCTCGCCCCTCTTTCTCTATCTCGCCCCTCTTTCTCTATCTCGCCCCTCTTTCTCCATCTCGCCCCTCTTTCTCTATCTCGCCCCTCTTTCTCCATCTCGCCCCTCTTTCTCTATCTCGCCCCTCTTTCTCTATCTCGCCCCTCTTTCTCCATCTCGCCCCTCTTTCTCTATCTCGCCCCTCTTTCTCTATCTCGCCCCTCTTTCTCTATCTCGCCCCTCTTTCTCTATCTCGCCCCTCTTTCTCCATCTCGCCCCTCTTTCTCCATCTCGCCCCTCTTTCTCCATCTCGCCCCTCTTTCTCCATCTCGCCCCTCTTTATCTCGCCCCTCTTTCTCTATCTCGCCCCTCTTTATCTCGCCCCTCTTTCTCTATCTCGCCCCTCTTTATCTCGCCCCTCTTTCTCTATCTCGCCCCTCTTTCTCTATCTCGCCCCTCTTTCTCTATCTCGCCCCTCTTTCTCCATCTCGCCCCTCTTTCTCCATCTCGCCCCTCTTTATCTCGCCCCTCTTTCTCTATCTCGCTCCTCTTTCTCTATCTCGCCCCTCTTTCTTTATCTCGCCCCTCTTTCTCCATCTCGCCCCTCTTTCTCCATCTCGCCCCTCTTTCTCTATCTCGCCCCTCTTTATCTATCTCGCCCCTCTTTATCTCGCCCCTCTTTCTCTATCTCGCCCCTCTTTCTCTATCTCGCCCCTCTTTATCTATCTCGCCCCTCTTTCTCCATCTCGCCCCTCTTTCTCTATCTCGCCCCTCTTTCTCTATCTCGCCCCTCTTTATCTCGCCCCTCTTTATCTCGCCCCTCTTTCTCTATCTCGCCCCTCTTTCTCCATCTCGCCCCTCTTTCTCTATCTCGCCCCTCTTTCTCTATCTCGCCCCTCTTTCTCCATCTCGCCCCTCTTTCTCCATCTCGCCCCTCTTTCTCTATCTCGCCCCTCTTTCTCCATCTCGCCCCTCTTTCTCCATCTCGCCCCTCTTTCTCTATCTCGCCCCTCTTTCTCTATCTCGCCCCTCTTTCTCCATCTCGCCCCTCTTTCTCTATCTCGCCCCTCTTTCTCTATCTCGCCCCTCTTTCTCTATCTCGCCCCTCTTTCTCTATCTCGCCCCTCTTTCTCTATCTCGCCCCTCTTTCTCTATCTCGCCCCTCTTTCTCTATCTCGCCCCTCTTTCTCTATCTCGCCCCTCTTTCTCTATCTCGCCCCTCTTTATCTCGCCCCTCTTTCTCTATCTCGCCCCTCTTTCTCATCTCGCCCCTCTTTCTCTATCTCGCCCCTCTTTCTCATCTCGCCCCTCTTTCTCTATCTCGCCCCTCTTTCTCTATCTCGCCCCTCTTTCTCTATCTCGCCCCTCTTTCTCCATCTCGCCCCTCTTTCTCCATCTCGCCCCTCTTTCTATCTCGCCCCTCTTTCTCTATCTCGCTCCTCTTTCTCTCATCTCGCCCCTCTTTCTCTATCTCGCCCCTCTTTCTCCATCTCGCCCCTCTTTCTCCATCTCGCCCCTCTTTCTCTATCTCGCCCCTCTTTCTCTATCTCGCCCCTCTTTCTCATCTCGCCCCTCTTTCTCTATCTCGCCCCTCTTTCTCTATCTCGCCCCTCTTTCTCTATCTCGCCCCTCTTTCTCTATCTCGCCCCTCTTTCTCTATCTCGCCCCTCTTTCTCTATCTCGCCCCTCTTTATCTCGCCCCTCTTTCTCATCTCGCCCCTCTTTCTCTATCTCGCCCCTCTTTCTCTATCTCGCCCCTCTTTCTCTATCTCGCCCCTCTTTCTCTATCTCGCCCCTCTTTCTCCATCTCGCCCCTCTTTCTCTATCTCGCCCCTCCTCCCGCCCCGCGCTCTCTATCTCGCCCCTCTTTCTCTATCTCGCCCCTCTTTCTCTATCTCGCCCCTCTTTCTCTATCTCGCCCCTCTTTCTCTATCTCGCCCCTCTTTCTCTATCTCGCCCCTCTTTCTCTATCTCGCCCCTCTTTCTCTATCTCGCCCCTCTTTCTCTATCTCGCCCCTCTTTATCTATCTCGCCCCTCTTTCTCTATCTCGCCCCTCTTTATCTCGCCCCTCTTTCTCTATCTCGCCCCTCTTTCTCTATCTCGCCCCTCTTTCTCTATCTCGCCCCTCTTTCTCCATCTCGCCCCTCTTTCTCTATCTCGCCCCTCTTTATCTCGCCCCTCTTTCTCTATCTCGCCCCTCTTTATCTATCTCGCCCCTCTTTCTTTATCTCGCCCCTCTTTCTCTATCTCGCCCCTCTTTATCTATCTCGCCCCTCTTTCTCTATCTCGCCCCTCTTTATCTATCTCGCCCCTCTTTCTCTATCTCGCCCCTCTTTCTCTATCTCGCTCCTCTTTCTCCATCTCGCCCCTCTTTCTCTATCTCGCCCCTCTTTCTCTATCTCGCCCCTCTTTATCTCGCCCCTCTTTCTCTATCTCGCCCCTCTTTATCTCGCCCCTCTTTCTCTATCTCGCTCCTCTTTCTCCATCTCGCCCCTCTTTCTCTATCTCGCCCCTCTTTCTCTATCTCGCCCCTCTTTCTCCATCTCGCCCCTCTTTCTCTATCTCGCCCCTCTTTATCTCGCCCCTCTTTCTCTATCTCGCCCCTCTTTCTCCATCTCGCCCCTCTTTCTCTATCTCGCCCCTCTTTCTCTATCTCGCCCCTCTTTCTCTATCTCGCTCCTCTTTCTCCATCTCGCCCCTCTTTCTCCATCTCGCCCCTCTTTATCTCGCCCCTCTTTCTCCATCTCGCCCCTCTTTATCTCGCCCCTCTTTCTCCATCTCGCCCCTCTTTCTCTATCTCGCCCCTCTTTCTCTATCTCGCCCCTCTTTCTCTATCTCGCCCCTCTTTCTCTATCTCGCCCCTCTTTCTCCATCTCGCCCCTCTTTCTCTATCTCGCCCCTCTTTATCTCGCCCCTCTTTCTCTATCTCGCCCCTCTTTCTCTATCTCGCCCCTCTTTATCTCGCCCCTCTTTCTCTATCTCGCCCCTCTTTCTCCATCTCGCCCCTCTTTCTCTATCTCGCCCCTCTTTCTCTATCTCGCCCCTCTTTCTCTATCTCGCCCCTCTTTCTCTATCTCGCCCCTCTTTCTCTATCTCGCCCCTCTTTCTCTATCTCGCCCCTCTTTCTCTATCTCGCCCCTCTTTCTCTATCTCGCCCCTCTTTCTCCATCTCGCCCCTCTTTCTCTATCTCGCCCCTCTTTCTCCATCTCGCCCCTCTTTCTCTATCTCGCCCCTCTTTCTCTATCTCGCCCCTCTTTCTCCATCTCGCCCCTCTTTCTCTATCTCGCCCCTCTTT
>JAWQFJ010000068.1:0-12500 GCA_034096865.1 Theodoxus fluviatilis
TGTGCATCAGTCATATTATGTCCAAGTTGTCTTTTTTCTTTAGAGCCATCATTCAGATATTTCCACAGAACTCATGAGCATTTTCCATGGGCACTACTTCTCTTACAGTTACTTTCACACAGACCCAGACCTCTGGTGAATTCCACCCCCACCTCTCACCCCCTTTTCCCCCATCTCTTTCTCTCTCTCTCTTTCTCTCTCCCTCTCTCTCTCCCTCCCTCCCTCCCTCCCTCCCTCTCTCCCTCTCTCTCTCTCTCTCTCTCTCTCTCTCTCTCTCTCTCTCTCTGTGTGTCTCCGATAATATATTGGTTAAAACTGTGCAAAATGCCAACCAGCAGGCTCCCCAAGCAAGCATATCTCTGGATTCTCAACTGTAATGTCTCCCCAAATAGGAAATAGAAAGTACTTATTGAAAATTGTTTGTCAAGATATGGTTTTGCCTATGTCTGGCTAAATGGCGGAGTCTGTATTGAAAAAGCCTTCCTCCAGGCATTCAAGCAAAGACTTTTCAATTGCTATAGCCAACTATGTGTGGTGGAGCCAAGGTGATGTTGTGCCTGGTTGGTGATGCAGGCTCCTGGTCCGTTGATGTACAAGACAGGGAGGAGGCAAACCCGTGGCGTTTCCAGTTTTCTTTATTATACTTGGATGACAGTGGTCTCCCAAGAGACTGGTGGTGGGCGTCTCTCTCGACCTGCCGACAGTCCCTCCTTATCAAAGAAATGCGCGGACCTCAGGGGAGCCAGGCTTGGGATCGGCGGTCGCGGATCTCAGCCTGTCTCTGGGTTGTGTTTTCCTAATGATAGAAAAAGGCTCATTGCTGCCTTATACTTACTCGAAATTATGCACACCAAGTGTTGCCTCGATAGGCATAACAAAGTCAACCGAATGAATATTGCACCATTGCAATCAGATGTCTTAATTTAGAGAAAGCATCAAATTTGTCTCTTGTATTTAACAATTTAGGCATAGCGCTCGAGAACGACAGGAGGGAACTGTCCGCGGTCACATATCAAGTTCAATTAACAAACGATAAGGAAAGACCGCTCTGCGACCCTCCCGGACTGATAAGCTACATAGTAGGCTGGTCTTACAACATATATAACATGGGCGTCTGAGACGCAGGATACATGATAGAGGGAGGAGAGAGGGAAACCATGCAATGTCGGGGGGGGGGGGGGGGGAGAGAGGAGAGAGAGAGAGAGGGGGGGGGAGAGAGAGAGAGAGAGAGAGAGAGAGAGAGAGAGGGGGGGGGAGAGAGAGAGAGAGAGAGAGAGAGAGAGAGAGAGAGAGAGAGAGAGAGAGAGAGTCCATGTAAAGACTTCGGGCTTCACTTCACCCGGTCACATATGGCTTGAGGAAAATGCCGCCAGTGAAAGATATGGCTGGTACACTTTTTTTTTTTAATTCGGAGAAGAAGAGTACTTGAATGTGATAACAATTAAAAAGTTTTGTGATGTTTATTCAAGATTTAGGTGTGGTGTCAACAGCCAAAAGAAAAATAGGCACCGTTTTCCTCCACTGAGCAACGACCCGAAGGGCCCCTTTTGTCAAGAAAATGAAGATGAAAACCACGTTTTGGTAAAATATACACAATATGGTGACTTACGAAAAAATTCCTCGGACAACATCTGGATGCAGGAATAATTATTTTCCAATTGATGTCCACTACATATATTATAATATTAAGAAACATGGCTATGTATATATTATGCTATGAATCATCGAGAGGAAAACTGTAGTTGATTATGTATCATATGACTCATCAGTCTGTAATTTCTCATGCAAAATTGTAATGGGTGGTCGGCCTAAAGGCAATAACAAGGCAAAGTCCAAGCCCCCCCCCCTCTCTCTGTGTGTATGTGTGCCACAGATTATCACACCTGAAGAAGCAAAGGGAACTCACTTTCCTCTTCTATTTTCTTGTAGTCTGGCAGCTTGGGCGGGGGTCTTATAGCTCCCTGCTTGGTTTCGTGGAGAGAATCCATGATCCATTGCAGAGACTCCATGTACAGCTTCATCTGCAAACAGGAAGTTTCCGATACAGAACCTGAATCCCTGCAGGGGACAAACAGAAAAAAAATCCTGACCTCTGGTGGGGACCAAAACCATGACCTCTCAGTGAACACTGAGTGCCTTACTAGCCTGGGTATTCCATCGCAAAGATTGTCTGCTTGTCTCTTCAAGTAGGCATGGAAGTCTACAATTGTTTTTCATCCTCACACATGCTATTTGTTTTTGGAGTCCTCCCGGCCCTCATCCTCGTTTTACTCCTCTTCCTCCTCAAGTTACAGGCTCTGGGACCTGACTGATCTTTTGTCTCAGTCTCAGCAGCTCTTGTCATGACAAGTTACAGGCTCTGGGACCTGACTGATCTTTCGTCTCAGTCTCAGCAGCTCTTGTCATGACAAGTTACAGGCTCTGGGACCTGACTGATCTTTTGTCTCAGTCTCAGCAGCCCTTGTCATAACAAGTTACAGGCTCTGGGACCTGACTGATCTTCTGTCTCAGTCTCAGCAGCCCTTGTCATGACAAGTTACAGGCTCTGGGACCTGACTGATCTTTCTGTCTCAGTCTCAGCAGCTCTTGTCATGACAAGTTACAGGCTCTGGGACCTGACTGATCTTTTGTCTCAGTCTCAGCAGCTCTTGTCATGACAAGTAGCAGCACATAAAGCTTTCTAGCACTGATATTTACAATGAAACCATAACAATGCCACTGCTGTGACCAACACTACCACCATTTCCACCATCATCGCTACAATCAGGTTGAGTACCTTGACCTTGCCATCCATTACCTTCAACATTATTACCATCATTTGCTGTTGTCATCATTATCTAAACTAACAAACCACTGCTAAGAATCATCACTGATGTCAAGATCACCACAACCACAACTAGTACCAATATATTCATTTCTCTCTCTCTCTCTCTCTCTCTCTCTCTCTCTCTCTCTCTCTCTCTCTTGCTACTGTGTGTTTCAAGAGACAGTAGGCTGCACAGCAGAGTCAGATTAGTGAATAGCAATGGCTGAAACTGGAAAACTTCACTCTCAACTGGTAATATCACAACCATCACCATCACCACAAACATTGTCACCACCACTATCATCACCACCATAACCAATGTCACCACAACTATCATCACCACCACTGTCTCCAACACAACTATCACCATCATCACTGTTTTCACCACCTCTATCATCACCACCACAACAACTGTCACCACAACTATCATCATCACCACAACCAATGTCACCACAACTATCATTATCACCACAACCAATGTCACTACCTCTATCATCAACACCACAACTACTGTCACCACCACTATCATCAACACCACAACAAATGTCACCACAACTATCATCATCACCACAACTAATGTCACCACGACTATCATCATTACCACAACCAATGTCACCACAACTATCATCATCACCACAACCAATGTCACCACAACTATCATCAACACCACAACTACTGTCACCACCTCTATCATCAACACCACAACTACTGTCACCACCTCTATCATCACACCACAACAAATGTCACCACAACTATCATCACCACAACCACAATCATAACAACAAATGTCACCACAACTATCATCATCACCACAACTACTGTCACCACGACTATCATCATTACCACAACCAATGTCACCACAACTAACATAATTACTACAACCAATGTCACCACAACTAACATAAGCACTACAACCAATGTCACCACAACTAACATCACTCATCACCACAACCACTATCACCACCACACCACAACCATCATTCACCACAACCACTGTCACCACAACTACACTATCACCACAACCACTATCACCACCATCACTGTCACACTACAACTAACACCACAACCACTATCACCACCACAACCACTGTCACAACTACCACTATCACCACAACCACTATCACCACACACCACTGTCACACCATCACTATCACCACAACCACTATCACCACCACAACCACTATCACCACCACAACCACTGTCACAACTACCACTATCACCACAACCACTATCACCACCACAACCACTGTCTCAACCACCACCATCACCACAACCACTGTCACCACCACCATCACCACAACCACTGTCACCACCACCATCACCACAACCACTGTCACCACCACCATCACCACAACCACTGTCACCACCACCATCACCACAACCACTGTCACCACCACCACTGTCACCACCACCACCACTGTCACCACCACACCAGTGTTACCACCACACCACTATCACCACCACAACCACTGTCACCATCACCACTATCACCACAACCACCAGTGTCACCACCACCACCACTATCACCACCACCACCACCACTGTCACCACCACCACCACTGTCACCACCACAACCACTGTCACCACCACCACCACCACCACTGTCACCACCACAACCACTGTCACCACCACCACCACTGTCACCACCACAACCACTGTCACCACCACCACCACTGTCACCACCACAACCACTGTCACCACCACTGTCACCACAACCACCACTGTCACCACCACCACCACTGTCACCACCACAACCACTGTCACCACACCACCACTGTCACCACCACAACCACTGTCACCACCACTGTCACCACCACAACCACTGTCACCACCACAACCACTGTCACCACCACAACCACTGTCACCACCACCACCACCACTGTCACCACCACCACCACTGTCACCACCACACCACTGTCACCACCACAACCACTGTCACCACCACCACCACTGTCACCACCACACCACTGTCACCACCACCACCACTGTCACCACCACAACCACTGTCACCACCACAACCACTGTCACCATCACCACCACCACCACTGTCACCACCACCACCACTGTCAACACCACCACTGTCACCACCACAACCACTGTCACCACCACCACCACTGTCACCACCACAACCACTGTCACCACCACCACCACCACCACTGTCACCACCACCACCACCACTGTCACCATCACACCACCACTGTCACCACCACAACCACTGTCACCACCACAACCACTGTCACCACCACCACCACTGTCACCACCACCACCACTGTCACCACTACAGCCAGCCCAAGTGCCCACCTGTTGCTCAAGAGAAGTCAGCCTTGTCTCCAGCTGAGGAGGAAGCATCAACTCTCGAGGCCTGTCCAGGTATTCAGAGCCTCCAGATAGGCCAATGTCGTGAATCAAGTCCACCTTGGCCAGCACTTGGTCCAGCCTGCAGACATGAACAATAAATATAAAGTAACAGACAGTAGTGAGATGGAGAGACAGACAGTGAGACGGAGAGACAGACAGACATACAGTGAGACAGACAGTGAGACAGACAGTGAAACAGACAGTGACACAGACAGTGAGACAGACAGTGAGACAGACAGTGAGACAGACAGTGAGACAGACAGTGAGACA
Source organism: Theodoxus fluviatilis (assembly GCA_034096865.1). Classification (NCBI taxonomy): domain Eukaryota; kingdom Metazoa; phylum Mollusca; class Gastropoda; order Cycloneritida; family Neritidae; genus Theodoxus; species Theodoxus fluviatilis. The sequence goes on from JAWQFJ010000068.1 coordinate 5,435, forward strand.
GACAGTGAGACAGACAGACAGACAGACAGACAGACAGACAGACAGACAGACAGACAGACAGACAGACAGACAGACAGACAGACACACACACACACAGACAGACACACAGACAGACACACACACACACACACACAGACAGACAGACAGACAGACAGACAGACAGACAGACAGACAGACACACAGACAGACAGACACACAGACAGACATATAAGTGTACCCCCCCAAAAAAAATAAAACAGATAGAGAGATGAAATGAATACCTAAGACACACAAACAGACAGGCAGACAGGCAGGCAGGCAGGCAAGCGGACAGACAGACAGACAGACAGACAGACAGACAGACAGACAGACAGACAGACAGACAGACAGACAAATAATTTCACAGACAAATAATTTCACAAACACACACACATGCATGCACACACACATGCACACACACACACACACACACACACACACACACACACACCTACCTCCCTTACCCTCACCCCAATCACACACACACACACACACACACACACACACACACACACACACACACACACACACACACACACACACACACACACACACACACACACACACACACACACACCTACCTCCCTTACCCTCACCCCAATCACACACACACACACACACCTACCTCCCTTACCCTCACCCCAATCACACACACTCACACACACACACACACACACACACACACCTACCTCCCTTACCCTCACCCCAATCACACACACACACACACACACACACACACACACACACACACACCTACCTCCCTTACCCTCACCCCAATCACACACACACACACACACACACACACACACACACACACACACACACACACACACACACACACACCTACCTCCCTTACCCTCACCCCAATCACACACACACACACACACACACACACACACACACACACACACACACACACACACACACCTACCTCCCTTACCCTCACCCCAATCACACACACTCACACACACACACACACACACACACACACACACACACACACACACACCTACCTCCCTTACCCTCACCCCAATCACACACACTCACACACACACACACACACACACACACACACACACACACACACACACACACACCTACCTCCCTTACCCTCACCCCAATCACACACACACACACACACACACACACACCTACCTCCCTTACCCTCACCCCAATCACACACACACACACACACACACACCTACCTCCCTTACCCTCACCCCAATCACACACACACACACACACACACACACACACACACACACACACACACACACACATACACACACACACACACACACACACACACCTACCTCCCTTACCCTCACCCCAATCACACACACAGTGTAGTGTTTCAGTATTGCACTTGGTTAAAGGGGAATAACCCCTTATTCTATTCTGTCCATATTAAGAGCTAAGAGTAGTTTCCCTTGGTTTTTGGAAGATCGGAGGATGGACCAATGAACGCGGATTAAAATCACGCTCCCAACTTTATTCAGTGTTCATGTTGCTGATGCCATGTGCAACTCATATCACAGCAATTCAGCAACATCGCACACAGTACCGAGCACTTCACTCTCACAAGCAGAGTCGGTGATCATGCTTGCCTCTCTGTGGTGGTCTTGACACGGCTCTCCACTGTCTCCATCTCCTTCAGCAATGGCTGAAACTGGAAAACTTCACTCTCAACTGGTAATATCACAACCATTACCATCACCACCATCACCACAATCATTGTCACCACCACTATCATCACCACCATAACCAATGTCACCACAACTATCATCACCACCACTGTCTCCAACACCTATCACCATCCTCACTGTTTTCACCACCTCTATCATCACCACCACAACTACTGTCACCACACACCACCATCACCACAACCACTGTCACCACCACCATCACCACAACCACTGTCACCACCATCACCACAACCACTGTCACCACCACAACCACTGTCACCACCACACCACTGTCACCACCACCACTGTCACCACCACCACCACTGTCACCACCACAACCACTGTCACCACCACAACCACTGTCACCACCACCACCACCACTGTCAGCACCACCACCACGGTCACCACCACAACCACTGTCACCACCACCACCACTGTCACCACTACAACCACTGTCACCACCACAACCACTGTCACCACCACAACCACTGTCACCACCACAACCACTGTCACCACCACAACCACTGTCACCACCACAACCACTGTCACCACCACAACCACTGTCACCACCACAACCACTGTCACCACCACCACCACTGTCACCACCACAACCACTGTCACCACCACCACCACTGTCACCACCACAACCACTGTCACCACCACAACCACTGTCACCACCACCACCACTGTCACCACCACCACCACTGTCACCACCACAACCACTGTCACCACCACCACCACTGTCACCACCACCACCACTGTCACCACCACAACCACTGTCACCACCACCACTGTCACCACCACCACCACTGTCACCACCACCACCACTGTCACCACCACCACCACTGTCACCACCACCACCACCACTGTCACCACCACTGTCACCACCACTGTCACCACCACCACCACTGTCACCACCACCACTCACCACCACCACTGTCACCACCACCACCACTGTCACCACCACCACCACTGTCACCACCACCACCACTGTCACCACCACCACCACTGTCACCACCACCACCACTGTCACCACCACACACCACTGTCACCACCACCACCACTGTCACCACCACCACCACTGTCACCACCACCACCACTGTCACCACCACCACCACTGTCACCACCACCACCACCACTGTCACCACCACTGTCACCACCACTGTCACCACCACCACCACTGTCACCACCACTTCCACCACAACCACCACTGTCACCACCACCACCACCACCACTGTCACCACCACAACCACTGTCACCACTACCACCACTGTCACCACCACTTCCACCACTGTCACCACAACCACCACTGTCACCACCACCACCACCACGGTCACCACCGCAACCACTGTCACCACTACAACCACTGTCACCACCACAACCACTGTCACCACCACCACAACTGTCACCACCACTGTCACCACCACCACCACTGTCACCACCACCACCACTGTCACCACCACTTCCACCACTGTCACCACCACCACCACTGTCACCACCACAACCACTGTCACCACCACTTCCACCACTGTCACCACCACCACCACTGTCACCACCACACCACCACTGTCACCACCACAACCACTGTCACCATCCCCACCACCACCACTGTTACCACCACAACCACTGTCACCACCACAACCACTGTCACCACCACTGTCACCACCACCACCACTGTCACCACAACAACCACTGTCACCACCAACACCACTGTCACCACCACTTCCACCACTGTCACCACCACCACCACTGTCACCACCACTGTCACCACCACAACCACTGTCACCATCCCCACCACCACCACTGTTACCACCACAACCACTGTCACCACCACAACCACTGTCACCACCACAACCACTGTCACCATCACCACCACTGTCACCATCACCACCACCACTGTTTCCACCACACCACCACTGTCACCATCACCACCACCACCACTGTCACCACCACACCACCACTGTCACCACCACAACCACTGTCACCATCCCCACCACATCCACTGTTACCACCACAACCACTGTCACCACCACAACCACTGTCACCATCACAACCACTGTCACCACCACAACCACTGTCATCATCACCACCACCACCACTGTCACCACCACAACCACTGTCACCACCACAACCACTGTCACCATCACCACCACAACCACTGTCACCACCACAACCACTGTCACCATCACCACCACCACCACTGTCACCACCACAACCACTGTCACCACAACCACCACTGTCACCACTACAGCCAGCCCAAGTGCCCACCTGTTCCTCAAGAGAAGTCAGCCTTTTCTCCAGCTGAGGAGGAAGCATCAACTCTCGAGGCCTGTCCAGGTATTCAGAGCCTCCAGATAGGCCAATGTCGTGAATAGAGTCCACCTTGGCCAGCACTAGGTCCAGCCTGCAGACATAAACAATAAATATAAAGTAACAGACAGTAGTGAGATGGAGAGACAGACAGTGAGACGGAGAGACAAACAGACATACAGTGAGACAGACAGTGAGACAGACAGACAGACAGGCAGACAGACACACACACAGACACACAGAAAGACACACACACACACACACACACACACACACACACACACACACACACACACACACACACACACACACACAGAGACAGACAAATAATTTCACAGACAAATAATTTCACAAACACACACACATGCATGCACACATGCATGCACACACACACACACACACACACACACACACACACACACACACACACCTACCTCCCTTACCCTCACCCCAATCACACACACAGTGTAGTGTTTATGTATTGCACTTGGTTAAAGGGGAATAACCCCTTATTCTAATCTGTCCATATTAAGAGCTAAGAGTAGTTTCCCTTGGTTTTTGGAAGATCGGAGGATGGACCAATGAACGCGGATTAAAATCACGCTCCCAACTTTATTCAGTGTTCATTTTGCTGATGCCATGTGCAACTCATATCACAGCAATTCAGCAACATCGCACACAGTACAGAGCACTTCACTCTCGCAAGCAGAGTCGGTGATCATGCTTGCCTCTCTGTGGTGGTCTTGACACGGCTGTCCACTGTCTCCATCTCCTTCAGCTCCACCTGGGTGAGGTAGTTGTCTGCAATCACGTTCTCCCACTGCATTAGCTGCTTCCTCATTATTTGCTGGTTCTTGAAGGATTTCCCTGGCAACAGCGCACGGAGGCTTGACAATACACACAGAGGTGATACAGTCTCATCTACTAAATTGAATAAAGGCATTGCATGCTTTCAGACACTCAACAAATAAAACAAATGCTGTGGAAGTCACTTTGAATTCTTCCCCCTATGAGGAAATCTAATGCCCTTTGTGGTCCTGCCTTTTACATGGTCCTGATCCACTGTTCTTTGCAATGCCATTTCATCGGTGTGTTTGGTTGGAGTCCCACTGGATACGTGTATAATGTCCCATGCTGCCTTTCTCCACCTCTTGCTGTCTTCCCCATGACCTCCCATGGAGTCCCACTGGATACATGTATAATGTCCCATGCTGCCTTTCTCCACCTCTTGCTGTCTTCCCCATGACCTCCCATGGAGTCCCACTGGATACGTGTATAATGTCCCATGCTGCCTTTCTCCACCTCTTGCTGTCTTCCCCATGACCTCCCATGGAGTCCCACTGGATACATGTATAATGTCCCATGCTGCCTTTCTCCACCTCTTGCTGTCTTCCCCATGACCTCCCATGGAGTCCCACTGGATACGTGTATAATGTCCCATGCTGCCTTTCTCCACCTCTTGCTGTCTTCCCCATGACCTCCCATGGAGTCCCACTGGATACATGTATAATGTCCCATGCTGCCTTTCTCCACCTCTTGCTGTCTTCCCCATGACCTCCCATGGAGTCCCACTGGATACATGTATAATGTCCCATGCTGCCTTTCTCCACCTCTTGCTGTCTTCCCCATGACCTCCCATGGAGTCCCACTGGATACATGTATAATGTCCCATGCTGCCTTTCTCCACCTCTTGCTGTCTTCCCCATGACCTCCCATGGAGTCCCACTGGATACATGTATAATGTCCCATGCTGCCTTTCTCCACCTCTTGCTGTCTTCCCCATGACCTCCCATGGAGTCCCACTGGATACATGTATAATGTCCCATGCTGCCTTTCTCCACCTCTTGCTGTCTTCCCCATGACCTCCCATGGAGTCCCACTGGATACATGTATAATGTCCCATGCTGCCTTTCTCCACCTCTTGCTGTCTTCCCCATGACCTCCCATGGAGTCCCACTGGATACATGTATAATGTCCCATGCTGCCTTTCTCCACCTCTTGCTGTCTTCCCCATGACCTCCCATGGAGTCCCACTGGATACATGTATAATGTCCCATGCTGCCTTTCTCCACCTCTTGCTGTCTTCCCCATGACCTCCCATGGAGTCCCACTGGATATGTGTATAATGTCCCATGCTGCCTTTCTCCACCTCTTGCTGTCTTCCCCATGACCTCCCATGGAGTCCCACTGGATACGTGTATAATGTCCCATGCTGCCTTTCTCCACCTCTTGCTGTCTTCCCCATGACCTCCCATGGAGTCCCACTGGATACATGTATAATGTCCCATGCTGCCTTTCTCCACCTCTTGCTGTCTTCCCCATGACCTCCCATGGAGTCCCACTGGATACGTGTATAATGTCCCATGCTGCCTTTCTCCACCTCTTGCTGTCTTCCCCATGACCTCCCAGCAGGCAGATCACCACCAGCTGCTCCCCCTCAATTTGCCTTAGGCTCATTGTTCTAAATGAAGTGTCCAAGAGTACAGTCCAGAATTGGAAAATGGCAGAGTTTTTAAATAGGTGTTATAAAACTTTTTTCCATGTATCAATCATGATTTTTATCATCATTATTTTTATAAATAACACAGCTGGGAGTACATCCTTTTTCTCTCTCTCTCCCATTCTCTGAAATTGTAAGTAATGGGAAGCTCATATTCATGAAATGCTAGACATTCCTCAGTACTTTCATACCCATAAAACACAACACCAGAGCACTTTCTACAAATACAAATATGCATGCACATAAAGAACACATGTAGACATATACATAAGATAATGCAATCATGCTTTTGTGGGAACAAATGCAGGGAGACAATAGCCACATGCTAAAATTGCTGAGACTCATCAGGTAAACTAAATATCTTAAAAATTAAAAATAAAATATTGTGGTGCATCACTAGTTGGAACAAACACAGTAGTGCTAAAGCTGCATTATTCAGTTATAGATATATTTGAATTCAAATAACAATTTTTAGCAACAAGTTGTTTTTTAAAGTGTCTGATATCCATGCATGTGAGAATTACATGTATAGTGTACAAGTGAATCTGTGACT
>JAWQFJ010000068.1:18262-48262 GCA_034096865.1 Theodoxus fluviatilis
TACACAGTGTAGAAATTTTTGTCAGGTGACAAAGTCCTCACACTTACTGGGCACTGTATAGTGAAGTAAACTTTCAGTAAGACCGCTGGAACAGCCCCATCCACCCAAGTCCTCACATTCACTGGGCACGGTATAGTGAAGTAAACTTTCAGTAAGACCGCTGGAACAGCCCCATCCACCCAAGTCCTCACATTCACTGGGCACGGTATAGTGAAGTAAACTTTCAGTAAGACCGCTGGAACAGCCCCATCCACCCAAGTCCTCACATTCACTGGGCACGGTATAGTGAAGTAAACTTTCAGTAAGACCGCTGGAACAGCCCCATCCACCCAAGTCCTCACACTTACTGGGCACTGTATAGTGAAGTAAACTTTCAGTAAAACCGCTGGAACAGCACCCTCCACCCAAGTCCTCACACTTACTGGGCACTGTATAGTGAAGTAAACTTTCAGTAAGACCGCTGGAACAGCCCCATCCACCCAAGTCCTCACACTTACTGGGCACTGTATAGTGAAGTAAACTTTCAGTAAGACCTCTGGAACAGCACCCTCCACCCAAGTCCTCACATTCACTGGGCACTCACCATCTGGCGAATCATGACAATCTTTGGCCCAAGCTTCTGGCTGACAGCAAAGATATGCAGCAGGCGGAAGAAGAAGGTGATGAGATTCAGAGCCAGGATGACTCTGGCCCCATCCATGCAGGGGCCATAGGGGATGCTTCTAAGGATCATTCCAATGATGAACAGCAGGATGGTGATCACATCCAGAATGTTCCAGACATCCTTCAGGTAGGATTTCAGTTTGGATGACACTGATATGGCATCACTCGTCACCATCTGGGAAATGTGAAGTTTTGCATACTGATAGTTAAGTGAGCCCTGTGTAAGTTTTGTATGGGAAATGGGTTTGGTAAAGAAGTGTGGTACAGAAGATACAATACAACACCAAAGCAATAAATGTCCTGAGAAAGACTACATTCAGACTGATTATACGTGCATATTTCTGTGTCTGTGCACCAATCCAATTGTGTGTGACTGCCAGTGTGCATGCATATGTGCATGTGTGTATGCATGTTTGTGTGCGTGCATTTGTGTGACCTTATACAATCACACTCATTCCCACACATAGGAATACAGGATGTAGTAATGACACACGGTGGCCACCAAAAGGGAAATAGCAAGAAATAACCCAGATCATCCCAGGTATTGAACCATGGCACTGCACCTCACCCATAATCAAACAACACTGCTTGCTCACCTAAATCTGCCTGTATGCATTTGATACATACATGTATGCAATGCCTACAAATGCACTGCCATCTCTACATCTAGAAAATTGTATTTGTGTGTGTGTGATTGTTGGTGTGTGTATATTTGCCATAAAATTTTTACACCACACAACCTACAGCAATGAAACTTGGCACACACACTCAGTCAGGCAACCTGAGTGCATGGTAGGATGCATGTAGATCCCACCACCCACCCACCCCCTCCAAGACTGACTATTGAATAAAACAAGAGTTACCGGGGGGGGGGGGGGGGGGGGGGGAGGGGGGAAGAAGGAGGAGGAGATGAAGCAGATTGAGAAAGTATCAAGGAAAGGTGTGCTTGAGGAAAATGAGGAGGAGGGGGGCTAGGGGAGGTGTAGCAATCAATTATAGCACACCCACCTGTCGTATTTCCTCAACGATGAGGGTCACAACCCACGCGATGATAATTCCCTCCACCACGGTGAACTCATATTTGAACTCCACAAGCAGAAAGTAGCTGAACAGCCCCAAGAAGATAAAGTAGGAAATCTGCAAAGAAACAGTCATTCACATAATGTGGCTCCCAATCTCATCAATATCATATGAAACGTTTGCTTGTGGTGAAGACAAACTCTAGACACAAGAAATTTGTGGAGCTTTCTATGCTGATCACCAAGTGGAGGTCTCAGGATTTGTCCATCACAAGCAGTTGCGGGCATGGATCTCACTACAGTCACTTTGCCTTGGGCGAAGGCTGTTGTTATTTGTTGACTCCAGCCAAAAACCAAGGCTACAGCAAAATGTTGTTATGTTGTACTGTTATGTGGGGATTATCTTCAGCCGTGGTAAGATCCTAACATAACAACTGGCATTCTCTGGAGACAGAGATCAAATCCCCTGAAGACGAAGTGTAGCTGCCTATATGGCGGGGTGTTCAAAAACAGTCACACACACAATCATCTCACCCACTTGGGTGATCCTGGGAGTGTTTAGCCCAGGTACGCAACAACAACAACAACAACACTACAGTCACAGCCTTGCTGCTTGACTGCTTGACTGCTCTGTCCTCAATGCTTTCCATTTCAAAATAGTTGCTATGCACCAACAGAGAGTCATGCAAAACAAGACATGCATGATCTTGGCGACAAATATTTGAAAACTTTATAAGCATCAAAGAACAATGTGGAAGATGCAGCTCTCTGTTTATGTGTTTCTTTTATAATAATATGCAAGGGCAACATATGGCTGGAGCTGCTCAATAGTCCCCTCGTTAGCTGAGACCCTTGGCTGCTGGGCTTTTCAGGGTCTTCTCCAGTAGCTCAGCCAGGGGCTGCTGGGCTTTTCAGGGTCTTCTCCAGTAGCTCAGCCAGGGGCTGCTGGGCTTTCAGGGTCTGCTCCAGTAGCTCAGCCAGGGGCTGCTGGGCTTTTCAGGGTCTGCTCCAGTAGCTCAGCCAGGGGCTGCTGGGCTTTTCAGGGTCTGCTCCAGTAGCTCAGCCAGGGGCTGCTGGGCTTTTCAGGGTCTGCTCCAGTAGCTCAGCCAGGGGCTGCTGGACTTTTCAGGGTCTGCTCCAGTAGCTCCGCCAGGGACTGCTGAGCTGTCAGGGGCTGCTCCAGTAGCTCCGCCAGGGGCTGCTGGGCTTTCAGGGCCTGCTCCAGTAGCTCCGCCAGGGGCTGCTGGGCTTTTCAGGGTCTGCTCCAGTAGCTCAGCCAGGGGCTGCTGGGCTTTTCAGGGTCTGCTCCAGTAGCTCAGCCAGGGGCTGCTGGGCTTTTCAGGGTCTGCTCCAGTAGCTCAGCCAGGGGCTGCTGGGCTTTCAGGGTCTGCTCCAGTAGCTCAGCCAGGGGCTGCTGGGCTTTTCAGGGTCTGCTCCAGTAGCTCAGCCAGGGGCTCTGGGCTTTTCAGGGTCTGCTCCAGTAGCTCAGCCAGGGGCTGCTGGGCTTTCAGGGTCTGCTCCAGTAGCTCAGCCAGGGGCTGCTGGGCTTTCAGGGGCTGCTCCAGTAGCTCAGCCAGGGGCTGCTGGGCTTTCAGGGGCATCTCCAGTAGCTCAGCCTGGGGCTGCTGGGCTTTCAGGGTCTGCTCCAGTAGCTCAGCCAGGGGCTGCTGGGCTTTCAGGGGCTGCTCCAGTAGCTCAGCCAGGGGCTGCTGAGCTGTCAGGGGCTGCTCCAGTAGCTCAGCCAGGGGCTGCTGGGCTTTCAGGGCCTGCTCCAGTAGCTCCGCCAGGGGCAGCTGGGCTTTCAGGGGCTGCTCCAGTAGCTCAGCCAGGGGCTGCTGGGCTTTCAGGGCCTGCTCCAGTAGCTCCGCCAGGGGCTGCTGGGCTTTCAGGGGCTGCTCCAGTAGCTCAGCCAGGGGCTGCTGGGCTTTCAGAGGCTGCTCCAGTAGCTCAGCCAGGGGCTGCTGGGCTTTCAGGGCCTGCTCCAGTAGCTCCGCCAGGGGCTGCTGAACTTTTCAGGGTCTGCTCCAGTACCATTTTTGTTGGCATCAGTAGCAGCTTTTGAAGTGCTCCAGTGTGACCCTCCATCACAGAGTGAGATGTACAGCACATCGGCTTGGTTTCAGATATGAGCAACAATGTCGGCTATGGATGTGTTCTGTTTATATTTAGATTTGGATGAATTTGAATTCCTTGATCAATATATAATAGCATAAGACTTTTTAATAATAATAAAAAGCAATCAGTTTTGTTCAATACTGTCACTGAAAAAACAACACAGCCAAAAAGATGTGAAAAAAGTTATAAAAGTAAGGCTCACTTCTCCTTGTGTTATTGTAGACTCCTGAGGGATCACTGGCTTAATTTAGTATCAATCAAAAATATATTGTTTGCTGACTCTGCATATGAATTTTTCACATACTAATTGATAAGTCCACCAAACTTATGTGCATGAGAAAAATAACAAAGATTTTTCTTCTATTCTTTATGAACACTTTTCTCAAAACGGCATTGTCTGCAACTTTGGAGGCAAATTGAGAATATCTTTATCAAATGTTAAATGATTTCAATAATTTTTACTCCATAAGAAAACTTATTCTGTCAACTATTTGATGACATGAATGACTCAAAACGTCCATTGTGTGGTGAGGAGCCATTAATGTCAAAGGAAATTGCAGTAACACAATATTTACACATCTTTCTTTTTTAAACTGTAGTCTGCTCTGCTTAGCTATCAAAATATAGCCTCAAAGGAAAACAGAACTTATTACACTATTTGTCAGCATCATATTAATAAAAGCTTTATATGACATGATATTTCCCATATTTGGACAAGTCCTCGGAGGACAAACACTTCCGGAGCAGCGAGACGGCTGACAGTCTTCAGAGGAAGGGCCCCTGCCTACAAGCATTCTGGCCCTGTGTGTGCACACAAAAGACAAGTGACACAAAACATCAACACACCTTGCTCAAAGATTGTGGGAAGTAGCACCAGAAAAGAGTGGAAAACAAAAAATGAATGAATACAAATGCTGACTGACCACATTGAGGAAGAAAACGATGACAGGGGCACTGTAGAAATTGATGAACTTGTCCCATCCTCTCTGGGCTCTGGACTTCTCTTCCCGTACTTCGTCATCATGCTGATCCTCCTTGCTGCAACATTAATGATGGACAGAAATTCACTTCCAGCCCTTTCATGTTCACCCAGAATCTCCTCAAAAAAGAAGAAAATACAGTGGAACCTCCTATCTTTGAGGTGGATTTAAGAGATTATCAATTTGGTGTGGTGGGGTACGGGCAGTACTAGCCGGTTAGCCTTTCTCCTTCACGTCAAACTGCTTCTCCTCCCGGTTGATCTAGCACTTCATGGTTTGAGGTTTCTTTGGAGACTCCTCAGAGTATGAGTGTGGTGGATGGTGTGTATAGTCAGGTGATCAGGACAGTTGTTACTGACTCGGGTTAACAGAATGAGAGTGAAGCATTCTCGGACACTGGAGACCTCACTACTAACTCGGTTTTACAGAATGACAGTGGAGCATTCTAGGACACTAGAGACCTCACTACTGACTCGGGTTCACAGAATGACAGTGGAGCATTCTAGGACACTAGAGACCTCACTACTGACTCGGGTTCACAGAATGACAGTGGAGCATTCTAGGACACTAGAGACCTCACTACTGACTCGGGTTCACAGAATGACAGTGGAGCATTCTAGGACACTAGAGACCTAACAACTAACTCGGGTTCACAATGACAGTGGAGCATTCTAGGACACTAGAGACCTCACTACTGACTCGGGTTCACACAAAGACAGTGGAGCATTCTAGGACACCAGAGACCTCGCTACTGACTCGGGTTCACAGAATAACATTGGAGCATTCTAACACACTAGAGACCTCACTACTGACTCGGGTTCACAGAATGACAGTGGAGCATTCTAGGACACAAAAGACCTCACTACTGACTCAGGTTCACAGAATGACAGTGGAACATTCTAGGACACTAGAGACTTCACTACTGACTCGGGTTCACAGAATGACAGTGGAGCATTCTAGGACACTAGAGACCTCACTACTGACTCGGGTTCACAGAATGACAGTGGAGCATTCTAGGACACTAGAGACCTCACTACTGACTCGGGTTCACAATGACAGTGGAGCATTCTAGGACACTAGAGACCTCACTACTGACTCGGGTTCACAGAATGACAGTGGAGCATTCTAGGACACTAGAGACCTCACTACTGACTCGGGTTCACAGAATGACAGTGGAGCATTCTACGACACTAGAGAGACCTCACTACTGACTTGGGTTTACAGAATGACAGTGGAGCTTTCTATGACACTAGATACCTCACTACTGACTCAGGTTCACAGAATGACAGTGGAGCATTCTAGGACACTAGAGACTTCACTATTGACTCGGGTTCATACATTGACAGTGGATCAATCTAGGACACTAGAGACCTCACTACTGACTCGGGTTCACAGAATGACAGTGGAGCATTCTAGGACACTAGAGACCTCACTACTGACTCGGGTTCACAGAATGACAGTGGAGCATTCTAGGTCACTAGAGATCTCACTACTGACTCGGGTTCACAGAATGACAGTGGAGCATTCTAGGACACTAGAGACCTCACTACTGACTCGGGTTCACAGAATGACAGTGGAGCATTCTAGGACACTAGAGATCTCACTACTGACTCGGGTTCACAGAATGACAGTGGAGCATTCTAGGACACTAGAGATCTCACTACTGACTCGGGTTCACAGAATGACAGTGGAGCATTCTAGGACACTAGAGACCTCACTACTGACTCGGGTTCACACAATGACAGTGGAGCATTCTAGGACACTAGAGACCTCACTACTGACTCGGGTTCACAGAATGACAGTGGAGAATTCTAGGACACTAGAGACCTCACTACTGACTCGGGTTCACAATGACAGTGGAGCATTTTAGGACACTAGAGACCTCACTACTGACTCGGGTTCACAGATAGACAGTAGAGCATTCTAGGACACTAGAGACCTCACTACTGACTCGGGTTCACAGAATGACAGTGGAGCATTCTAGGACACCAGAGACCTCGTTACTGACTCGGGTTCACAGAATGACATTGGAGCATTCTGGGACACTAGAGACCTCACTACTGACTCGGGTTCACAATGACAGTGAAGCATTCTAGGACACTAGAGACCTCACTACTGACTCGGGTTCACAGAATGACAGTGGAGCTTTCTAGGACACTAGAGACCTCAATACTGACTCGGGTTTACACAATGACAGGGAAGCATTCTAGGACACTAGAGACCTCACTACTGACTCGGTTTCACAGAATGACAAAGGAGCATTCTAGGACATTAGAAACCTCACTACAGACTCGAGTTTACACAATGACAGTGGAGCATTCTAGGACACTAGAGACCTCACTACTGACTCGGGTTCACAGAATGACAGTGGAGCATTCTAGGACACTAGACACCTCAGTACTGACTCGGGTTCACAGAATGACAGTGGAGCAATCTAGGACACTAGAGACCTTACTACTGACTCGGGTTCACAGAATGACAGTGGAGTATTCTAGGACACTAGAGACCTCACTACTGACTCGGGTTCACACAATGACAGTGGAGCATTCTAGGACACTAGAGACCTCACTACTGACTCGGGTTCACAGAATGACAGTGGAGCATTCTAGGACATTAGAGACCTCACTACTGACTCGGGTTCACATAATGACATTGAAGCATTCTAGGACACTAGAGACCTCACTACTGACTCGTGTTCGCAGAATGACAGTGGAGCATTCTAGGACACTAAAGACCTCACTACTGACTCGGTTTCAGAGACTGACAATGGAACATTCTAGGACACTAGAGACCTCACTACTGACTCGGGTTCACAGAATGACAGTGGAGCATTCTAGGACACTAGAGACCTCGCTACTGACTCGGGTTCACAGAATGACAGTGGAGCATTCTAGGACACTAGAGACCTCACTACTGACTCGGGTTCACAGAATGACAGTGGAGCATTCTAGGACACTAGAGACCTCACTACTAACTCGGGTTCAAAATGACAGTGGAGCATTCTAGGACACTAGAGACCTCACTACTGACTCGGGTTCACAGAATGACAGTGGAGCATTTTAGGACACTAGAGACCTCACTACTGACTCGGGTTCACAGAATGACAGTGGAGCACTCTAGGATACTAGATACCTCACTACTGACTCGGGTTCACAATGACAGTGGAGCATTCTAGGACACTAGAGACCTCACTACTGACTCGGGTTTACAGAATGACAGTGGAGCATTCTAGGACACTTGAGACCTCACTACTGACTCGGGTTCCCAATGACAGTGAAGCATTCTAGGACACTTGAGACCTCACTACTGACTCGGGTTCACAATGACAGTGAAGCATTCTAGGACATTAGAGACCTCACTACTGACTCGGGTTCCCAGAATGATGTAAGACAGCAGGAAACATGAACTCTAGTGACAGAGTGTGATACGTGCGCAGAGCTCGAGCTGCAGTCATGCATGAGCATTACTCCTTATTCACCTGGCTGGAAATGATGTTGCTCTCATCAGTCTTGACGAAGTGCTCAAACTGATTGGACGTGTTTTATGTCTGCCAGCCTGACACTGGGTTACATTTTGGGGGCTCGTCCGATTGCCCTGCACCAAGATGGAGGACAAGCCGATAGCAGCTCTGGCCGATGCGTGCCGTGCGCCACAGCACATGAAGATTGCCGTCTCTACCTTGATGGCGATCGCCGACGCCGCTACTCTCAGCGACCACGAACTGACGGCGGCGCTCACAGAGGGTATCATGAAGCTGAACGACGAAACCACCCTAACTCGAGTACTCAAACTACTGTCGGCAGACAAGAAGGACAAGAAAACTTTTCCTAGACAAGACAAGCCAACGTCGGTGACAGTCCGTCAGGAACTGAAAATCGCATTCAGCAACTACAACAGTATCAAGAGACAGATCGAGTCAGCAAGTCAGCGAGGCTATTCAGACGCCGAAATAAGAGAAGCACTGGTCAGCGCGATGCCGGTAAATCTGCCAATGAGAAACTACTTGGAGGTAGCTACACTCGACCTGCGTGAAACCTGCCGCTTGATCCAGCAACACTTCAAGGAGCCATCAGCGACGGAACTTTTTGCCACCCTAACTAATGCTTCACAGGCGGCGGACGAGAACGCTACCACATTCATGATGAGATTGATGGATAAGAGAGAGCGGATCAAGCTGGCGGCGAAACAGTCTAAGGAAGCCAGCTACCCTGACACGCTGATCGACGCCACCTATCGCAAGGCTCTCGCCACGGGGCTGGATGATGTCGAACTAAGAATCACAGTCAAACATCTCATGGAACGGAATGCTACCGACGATGAGATCATGGCCGAAGTCAACAAGATGATGGCGTCGTTACAGGAGAGAACAACGCACTGCGACGCACTTAAGGCACAACAGCAGCATGGCGCCGTCGACCAGACAGAACAGAAGAAACGAAGGCGGTCAGAGGAGACGGCAGCACTTCTAGAACATCTCTACACGAAAGTCGAAGTGCTAGAAGCTCAGCTTAAGGCTAAGTCAAGCCTGGGGGCCAGTCGGGCAAGCCAAGACAAGTACAAGTGTGAAAACTGCAAGCGCTACAAGAGGCAACGCTGCACTCATTGCTGGCGCTGTGGCAGCGACGGCCACCTGCAACGAAACTGCCCACGATCACACCAGGAGCAGCAGGGAAACGAGAACGGGTCCCGTTAAGTAGGGCGACGGGGACCAAGGAGGAGGAAGACCCTGCAGAGACGGTAGCCTTCATCACACTATCAAGCATCTCCGCACAACAGAACGAGGAGAACAGGGAGAAGATAGCGAAACTAATAGGAGCACGATGCTTAGTACGAGGAAAAATCAACGGCGTTGCCAGTGACTTGCTTTGGGACACGGGAGCACAGGTGAGCCTGGTTTCCCAGAGATGGCTGAACAGTAACACTCGCAGAGTCCAAGTGAGGTCCCTGGAAGAGTGGGGCGAACAAGGCAAGCATCTCAACGTGTCGTCAGCCAGTGGAACGAACATTCCAATGCTTGGGTGGGCCTCGCTACGAGTGACACTGAGAACCAAGGATGTTGTTGTTCCTTTCCTGGTCACGGGCATGCACAGCGTCACCACACCCATTCTTGGCTACAACGCCATCGCGCCGCTGATGGAAGATGCATCACCGGAACTCCTGCACAAGGTCTTTCCTAATCTGCCATCAAGAGTGAAGTGCCTGGTTGCACACTTGACTCAGACGAAAGAATCGGAGACACGAAGACAGTCTCAAGAGAGCTGGGATCCCGAAGTGGATCTCAGCGACGCTCCGTTGAGTCAGGAACAGAAATGCCGCGTACACAAACTACTGAGGGAGGAGTGCGACGCGTTTATGAAGGACGACGACGACGTGGGGTGCGTCGAGGAGCTGGAACTTGACGTCAACCTGAAAGACAACACCCCGGTCCAGCGATCGTACGTCTCCCTTCCACCACCGATGTTCTCGGAAGTCAAGGCCTACCTCGAAGATTTGAAGCGGAGGGGATGGATCCGCCCCTCAAGAAGCTCATACAGTAGTCCCATGGTCTGTGTGCGCAAAAAGGATGGAAGCCTGCGCCTTTGCATCGACTACAGGCAGTTGAATGGAAAGTCCATGAAAGACAGTCACCCGATTCCACGAATACAGGATTCGTTGAACGTTTTGGGCGGGAAAAGATGGTTTTCAACGCTAGACCAGGGCAAAGCTTATCATCAAGGTTTCATGAAGGAGAAAGCGCGACACCTCACGGCGTTCTGCACCCCCTGGGGACTCTGGGAATGGCTGCGAATCCCATTCGGACTCTCCGGGGCACCCTCAGCATATCAACGCTTCATGGAGGAGACGTTGAGAGAGGTCCGCGACGAATGCTGCATCCCATACATGGACGACGCGCTGGTCTACAGCGCCACATTCGAAGAACACCTCAAGCATTTGAGAAAGGTACTGCAGCTGTTGAGAGCGAAAGGACTCAAACTGAAGCCGTCGAAGTGCCGACTATTCCGTCATGAGGTCAAGTTCTTGGGGCACGTGGTATCCGCCGATGGCTACAGGATGGATGCGTCGGACCGGGAGGCAGTTGAGGCGCTGAGGAAACAGCGTCCCAAGACAATCGGCGATGTCAGACGTCTGCTGGGTTGCACGACAGCGAACTGATCCATGGAGTCGTCCCCTCTTGTTGCTGATGGCTTGCGTCCGCGACGGCTTGCAGGACGCCGGCATCCATCTTCTCCGAGTGTGCCTGTTCTATTGGCATACGGCTTAGTCCGTCAGCATCCCCGTTCAGACGGCCAGGTTTGTAGCGTACATCAAAGTTGAAATCTGCAAGCTCTGCAATCCAACGATGTCTTGCTGCATCCAGTCTGGCGGTGGTGAAGGCATACGTCAGCGGATTATTGTCGCTGAAGACGGTGAAGTGGGGAGCGTAGTAGAGGTAATCTCGGAAGCGTTCGCAGATGGCCCATTTAAGAGCTAGGAACTAGAGTTTTCCAGAATGAATGTGATAATTCTTTTCTGCTGGGGTGAGACTCCGAGATCCGTATCCAATTACCGCTTGACGCCCGTCCTTTTGCTGCTGGTAAAGTACTGCCCCAAGCCCTTCTTGCGATGCGTCTACGTGTAGTGAGAACTCTCGTGCGAAATCTGGGTACGCC
The DNA here is from genome assembly GCA_034096865.1 of Theodoxus fluviatilis. Taxonomy (NCBI): domain Eukaryota; kingdom Metazoa; phylum Mollusca; class Gastropoda; order Cycloneritida; family Neritidae; genus Theodoxus; species Theodoxus fluviatilis. Next base: position 29,690 of record JAWQFJ010000068.1, read on the forward strand.
ATCACGGGGTTTGAAGTCAGACAGTCGATGAGCTCGTTGAGTGCCCTAGTGTGCTCCTCCGTCCACACGATCGGCGACCGCGGCGCCGCCTGTCCGTTCTTCTTCCTGCTGGCTTGTTTACCCTTCGACTCCAGAAGCTGAAAGAGGATTCTTGCTCGTCGTGAAAAGTCTTGGATATACTTCCTGAAGTAGCCCAGGAATCACCGATCCGCTCTTAGAAGCAGAATCAACAACCATCCCTGGCATCAGCACGGCTGAAATATTGTCGGCACAGAGTCAGGACGACGTCATCGGGCCTGTTTTCAAGGCCAAGGAGAACAACTTGACCGAGGTACCCATGAGCAGCCCAGAAGCGGCGACGTTTAAGAGACAGATCGGCAAGCTGAAGATCAACAGAAGGGGCCTGTTAGTGAGAATCAGCCAGGATTCGGAGACCGGAAAAGCCAGAGAGCAGCTCGTTCTCCCTGAAAAATTCCGACCGAAGGCACTGAAGCTACTCCACGATGACATGGGACACATGGGGATTGAGAAGACTACAACGCTGGTACAACACCGCTTCTACTGGCCATTCATGGCGGCACAAATCGAGCGCTACGTCAAACAAAAATGCCGATGCATTAAAGACAAGCCCCCAGCACGTCATACCCGAGCACCGATGCAGAGCATCACCACTACGTCACCCATGGAGTTGGTATCTCTTGACTTTTTGCATCTGGAGACCAGTAGCGGCGGCTTCGAATACATCCTCGTAGTCATCGATCACTTCACCAGATTTGCACAGGCCTACCCCACCAGAAACAAGGCAGCAAAAACAGTGGCAGAAAAACTGTTCAATGACTTCATCCCTCGTTTCGGCCTCCCTGCCCGGATACACCACGACCAAGGGGGAGAATTTCAAAACAAGCTGATGCAGAAACTGCACAAACTCTGCGGCATCGCGTCTTCTCGCACGACACCCTACCACCCTCAAGGGAACGGACAGGTAGAGCGATTTAACCGCACGCTCCTCTCGATGCTGAAGACCCTGGAGAAGGACCAAAAGAGCCGTTGGAGTATGCATGTCAACAAGATGGTCCACGCATACAACTGCATGAGGAACGATGCAACAGGCTTTGCTCCCTTCTTTCTTCTCTTCGGGCGGACTCCTCGACTACCAATTGACCTGATCTTTGGGCTGGATAGTGAGGGTCAGGCCCAGCCATCAAAGATGTCAGATTATGCGGACACCTTCAGTAAGGCTTTGAAAGAAGCCTATTCGAAAGCAAGCGAAACAGCTAAAGTGGAAGCGGGCCAAAATGAGAGACAGTACAACAAGAGAATCAGAGCTGTTGACCTCCGCCCAGGAGATCGTGTGCTGGTCAGAAACTTGTCGCAGCGAGGAGGACCGGGAAAACTGCGCTCATACTGGGAGGACGTCATTCATGTCGTCTTGCGCAGGATTGAGAATGACGCCCCAGTCTATGAGGTCAAGCCGGAAGCAGGACGCAGACCAAAGAATCGGATCCTCCACCGGAACATGCTTCTGCCTTGCGACGCTCTGCCCTTCACATCTGCTGACGATCCTACAGGGCATAGGGCAGTCGCAGGGAAGTCATCGAAGCCTGCCGGGCATTNNNATCCTTAAGAGACGAGGTCATCGCAACCCTACACGCGGCACACCAAGGAACAACTTCCATGGCTGCGCGGGCAGAATCATCTGTATTTTGGCCGGGCCTGACCTCAGCAATACATGACAAGAGAGCATCATGTCAACACTGCAACCGCAACGCCCCCTCCAACCCCAACCCCCCACCAACACCCACGGCCAGTCCCCAGTACCCATTTCAACTCATCTGTGCAGATTTCTTCCACTACAAAGGCCAACACTACCTCGTGATTGTGGATCGATACTCCAACTGGCCTATCGTGGAACGCGCCGACAACGGATCCAAGGGCCTCATCACATGCCTCAAAGCCGCATTCGTCACATTCGGCATTGCTGAGGAACTCACGTCAGATGGCGGCCCAGAATTCAGATCAGCGGATTTCCAACGCTTTTTAGCACAATGGGGAGTCCATCACAGAGTATCCTCCGTCGCTTTCCCCCACAGCAACTGCAGAGCCGAAATTGGCGTCAAAACCATCAAACGTCTCCTCATGGACAATATCGCTGCAGACGGATCATTAAACAACGACGCCTTCCAAAGGGCAATTCTGCAGTACCGAAACACCCCCGACAGAGATACACGCATCTCACCAGCGCAATGTCTGTTTGGACGACCCATTCGGGACTTCATCCCCATCCTCCCTGGCCGATACGAACCTCACCACATGTGGCAGGACACACTAGCGCGCCGTGAAGATGCCTTGCGAGACCGCCACATCAAGTGCGCAGAGCGATTGTCAGAGCACACCAAACGCCTCCCACCACTGGTCGTCGGCGACAAAGTGAGAATCCAAAACCAGACTGGACCTCACCCATTGAAGTGGGACAGAACCGGCGTCATCATCGAAGTCCGTCAATTCGACCAATACGCCATCAGAATTGATGGATCCCGACGCATCACACTACGAAACCGCAAGTTCTTGCGAAAGTACATCCCTGCGATTGCTCCCATCGTCAACTACGGACGACTCCAACTTCCCTCGCCCCCACCACCAGATCTTGGACGCCCCCATTCCCCAACAAGGGACAGCCAACCGCCTTCTGACACAACACCTCCCACAACCCCTCACAAGGGCCACCCGGAACCGGTATACCTTGTGCCACCACACTCTCCGGCCCCGAACACTCCCCCCTCCTCTGACGCCACTCCATCACTGGGGACAGGAACACCCACAGTCCATGGCACACAACCCACACCTGACAGACCTGTCACCACAACCCCTGCACGCACTGTCCTCACCAGACCAGCCCGAGTCATCTCCCCCACCAAAGACAACAACACACCACGCCGTTCTGGGCGGATGAGAAGCATGCCTAAGCATCTTCAGGACTACGTCCTTGACCCCTAAACATATCAGTGCCAAAATGTGGTGCACGCTAGCAACCATCTCATGTCAAATCCTAGTCACATTTGCCACCACAAGCGGCCAATATCACAATTCTTGACCCATTTTCAGTCTTTTGATTTTACGTTACTTTAATCTCCAAAGACTTGGGGGGAGATACATGATGTTCAGTTCCTAGCAGACGCTAACAGGGGAGACCACCGTCCTAACTCGCAACACTACTGAAGTGACCTCCCTTCACCAAAATGGCCTCACATGCAGCGTACCTTCCCGCGTGCATTCTACTTGCTAAAGTAAGTTTAATATTGCCACTTCTGATGTTGTACAAGCGACTATAATGAATGTACATGATTGAAAGACACATCGGTTCAATCCATATATCATCCATTACTTCTTTTGTCCATATTTACTAGTTTTACTTGTTCTCTATAGATGCATCCCTCACCGAAGTGGGTTAATGGCCTTCTCTTTCTATGGTCCATAAAGATCATGATGCATGTACATTATTGATGTATCTGTTTGATCTGTACGTTATCTTGATGATTCGTCCCTTCTCCTCATACTTATCAGCCTTCGTTGTTTTCTTTCAGTTGTTTCAATCATTCGTTTGAGGACTCAATAAACCTGGACTCAACTAAATGCACACTTGTGTTATGATTCATCTATAAACATTCAGTAAGACCTCTGGAACAGCCTCCTCCACCCAAGTCCTCACACTTACTGGGCACTGTATAGTGAAGTAAACGTTCAATAAGACCTCTGGAACAGCACCCTCCACCCAAGTCCTCACACTTACTGGGCACTGTATAGTGAAGTAAACGTTCAGTAAGACCTCTGGAACAGCACCCTCCACCCAAGTCCTCACACTTAGGTACTGGGCACTGTGACGTGTTCGTTCTCCAATTTAATTTAATTCATTTAACTTGAATAAATTCTGGCTTGTTATTTGTGTCTAGGGGTAAAATCTTAGAGAAACAATTCACGCACCTTCATTCTCTTAATCAAACTACGGATGTAATATGCCTGGAATTAAGAGAATGGGAACACAGCAGTAATTTAAATGGTTGTTTAATCAATTCACAATTATCACCTTCAAAAGTGGAATCAGCGACAAGCGCCACAAACCATATCAATGCAAAGTTAGGCAAACAGCAATTAATTATTCATGACAATTCACAAGAAAAGAAATACTGCCAAGCCGGAGGTGAAAATAAAGTACTTATCTTACTCGACGAAACTCGGTGAGGTTCTCGTGCAGCTTCAGCCTCCATGCTCAACGCGTGCCACAGAGGCAAAGGGGGTGAGGGAAAGGGGGGGGGGGGGGGGGGGGGGGAAGGAGCACACGGTGCATTACAGCACGTGGCCCAGATAGATTCTTCACCAGACGACGAAACACGGCGTTTTGGGTTTCCTATCAGGCTAGACAGCTTGGGTGAACTTCAAGCTAATATCACAGGATGGTTTGGCTTGGGGACGTTTTCAAAATGGAGAAGACTTGTTCCTCGTGGGTCTTTCTTTCTTCTGTCGGTCAGCAAGCATGGGGGAAAGGCAGACCGAGGTCATTCATGTAGAGCGGGCGGTGAGCTGGCTTTCTCCTCGTCGGTCAGCAGGCAGGTGGGACGTCGGACCGGAGCAATTCAGGCGAGGCTGGCGGTGGGGCTTGATACATTGTTCGTCCGGCTGAAGTCCAGATATTCCTTTTCTTCTCCTTTTCACTTCTCGGTTTTAACAATGGCCGTGGCCATGAAAAACCTATCACTCCTCCCGAACAGGGCGCCATGCAGTATCTACGTGGATCTGTTCTCTTGAAAATAAACTTATAGGGCGCCACGAGTGACCCAAACACAGGTTTAAATACCTTTCTGAAAATCACTGAGTCTCTCCCGCACAATCACCGCACGGTGGATGGTCTTGAGTCACGATTTCGCACTGTCAACCAATCAGTGATCGGCAGTATATATATCAACTGATGCACATCGTTCTGATTGATCATTCTAACCGGCCACCACCATTAGTCAGTCCTCTGGGATATTGTCCGTAGATTGGCCGAAGCGATATCACCAGTGGAGAAACATTTACGTCCAAATAAACCACTCAAAACCACAATATAACAGGGCGTCATTTCTGACCCTACACCGGCTTTGGCAGAAACTCAATCCACACTACGGCTTGGCAGGTACACAATCTCAAACAATAATAGAGAGGGAGAGGGGGGGGGGGGGGGGGGAAGCGTTTCGTCACAGGCACTGTATAGTGAAGTAAACTTTCAGTAAGACTGCTGGTTGAGCACCCTCCACCCAAGTCCTCACACTTACTGGGCACTGTATAGTGAAGTAAACTTTCAGTAAGACCTCTGGAACAGCACCCTCCACCCAAGTCCTCACACTTACTGGGCACTGTATAGTGAAGTAAACATTCAGTAAGACCTCTGGAACAGCACCCTCCACCCAAGTCCTCACACTTACTGGGCACTGTATAGTGAAGTAAACTTTCAGTAAGACCTCTGGAACAGCACCCTCCACCCAAGTCCTCACACTTACTGGGCACTGTATAGTGAAGTAAACTTTCAGTAAGACCTCTGGAACAGCACCCTCCACCCAAGTCCTCACACTTACTGGGCACTGTATAGTGAAGTAAACTTTCAGTAAGACCTCTGGAACAGCACCCTCCACCCAAGTCCTCACACTTACTGGGCACTGTATAGTGAAGTAAACGTTCAGTAAGACCTCTGGAACAGCACCCTCCACCCAAGTCCTCACACTTACTGGGCACTGTATAGTGAAGTAAACGTTCAGTAAGACCTCTGGAACAGCACCCTCCACCCAAGTCCTCACACTTACTGGGCACTGTATAGTGAAGTAAACTTTCAGTAAGACCTCTGGAACAGCACCCTCCACCCAAGTCCTCACACTTACTGGGCACTGTATAGTGAAGTAAACGTTCAGTAAGACCTCTGGAACAGCACCCTCCACCCAAGTCCTCACACTTACTGGGCACTGTATAGTGAAGTAAACTTTCAGTAAGACCTCTGGAACAGCACCCTCCACCCAAGTCCTCACACTTACTGGGCACTGTATAGTGAAGTAAACGGTTCAGTAAGACCTCTGGAACAGCACCCTCCACCCAAGTCCTCACACTTACTGGGCACTGTATAGTGAAGTAAACGTTCAGTAAGACCTCTGGAACAGCACCCTCCACCCAAGTCCTCACACTTACTGGGCACTGTATAGTGAAGTAAACTTTCAGTAAGACCTCTGGAACAGCACCCTCCACCCAAGTCCTCACACTTACTGGGCACTGTATAGTGAAGTAAACGTTCAGTAAGACCTCTGGAACAGCACCCTCCACCCAAGTCCTCACACTTACTGGGCACTGTATAGTGAAGTAAACGTTCAGTAAGACCTCTGGAACAGCACCCTCCACCCAAGTCCTCACACTTACTGGGCACTGTATAGTGAAGTAAACGTTCAATAAGACCTCTGGAACAGCACCCTCCACCCAAGTCCTCACACTTACTGGGCACTGTATAGTGAAGTAAACGTTCAGTAAGACTGCTGGAACAGCACCCTCCACCCAAGTCCTCACACTTACTGGGCACTGTATAGTGAAGTAAACATTCAGTAAGACCTCTGGAACAGCACCCTCCACCCAAGTCCTCACACTTACTGGGCACTGTATAGTGAAGTAAATGTTCAGTAAGACTGCTGGTTGAGCACCCTCCACCCAAGTCCTCACACTTACTGGGCACTGTATAGTGAAGTAAACTTTCAGTAAGACCTCTGGAACAGCACCCTCCACCCAAGTCCTCACACTTACTGGGCACTGTATAGTGAAGTAAACTTTCAGTAAGACCTCTGGAACAGCACCCTCCACCCAAGTCCTCACACTTAGTGAGCACTGTATATATATAGTGAAGTAAACTTTCAGTAAGACTGCTGGTTGAGCACCCTCCACCCAAGTCCTCACACTTACTGGGCACTGTATAGTGAAGTAAACTTTCAGTAAGACCTCTGGAACAGCACCCTCCACCCAAGTCCTCACATTCACTAGACACTGTATAGTGAAGTAAACTTTCAGTAAGACCTCTGGAACAGCACCCTCCACCCAAGTCCTCACACTTACTGGGCACTGTATAGTGAAGTAAACGTTCAGTAAGACCTCTGGAACAGCACCCTCCACCCAAGTCCTCACACTTACTGGGCACTGTACAGTGAAGTAAACGTTCAGTAAGACCTCTGGAACAGCACCCTCCACCCAAGTCCTCACATTCACTGGGCACTGTATAGTGAAGTAAACTTTCAGTAAGACCTCTGGAACAGCACCCTCCACCCAAGTCCTCACATTCACTGGGCACTGTATAGTGAAGTAAACTTTCAGTAAGACCTCTGGAACAGCACCCTCCACCCAAGTCCTCACATTCACTGGGCACTGTATAGTGAAGTAAACGTTCAGTAAGACCTCTGGAACAGCACCCTCCACCCAAGTCCTCACATTCACTGGGCACTGTATAGTGAAGTAAACGTTCAGTAAGACCTCTGGAACAGCACCCTCCACCCAAGTCCTCACATTCACTGGGCACTGTATAGTGAAGTAAACGTTCAGTAAGACCTCTGGAACAGCACCCTCCACCCAAGTCCTCACACTTACTGGGCACTGTATAGTGAAGTAAACTTTCAGTAAGACCTCTGGAACAGCACCCTCCACCCAAGTCCTCACACTTACTGGGCACTGTATAGTGAAGTAAACTTTCAGTAAGACCTCTGGAACAGCACCCTCCACCCAAGTCCTCACACTTACTGGGCACTGTATAGTGAAGTAAACGTTCAATAAGACCTCTGGAACAGCACCCTCCACCCAAGTCCTCACATTCACTGGGCACTGTACAGTGAAGTAAACTTTCAGTAAGACCTCTGGAACAGCACCCTCCACCCAAGTCCTCACACTTACTGGGCACTGTATAGTGAAGTAAACGTTCAGTAAGACCTCTGGAACAGCACCCTCCACCCAAGTCCTCACACTTACTGGGCACTGTATAGTGAAGTAAACTTTCAGTAAGACCTCTGGAACAGCACCCTCCACCCAAGTCCTCACATTCACTGGGCACTGTATAGTGAAGTAAACTTTCAGTAAGACCTCTGGAACAGCACCCTCCACCCAAGTCCTCACACTTACTGGGCACTGTATAGTGAAGTAAACGTTCAGTAAGACCTCTGGAACAGCACCCTCCACCCAAGTCCTCACACTTACTGGGCACTGTATAGTGAAGTAAACGTTCAGTAAGACCTCTGGAACAGCACCCTCCACCCAAGTCCTCACATTCACTGGGCACTCACCATCTGGCGAATCATGACAATCTTTGGCCCAAGTTTCTGGCTGACTGCAAAGATGTTCAGCAGGCGGAAGAAGAAGGCGATGAGATTCAGAGCCAGGATGACTCTGGCTCCATCCATGCAGGGGCCATAGGGGATGCTTCTAAGGATCATTCCAATGATGAACAGCAGGATGGTGATCACATCCAGAATGTTCCAGACATCCTTCAGGTAGGATTTCAGTTTGGATGACACTGATATGGCATCACTCGTCACCATCTGGGAAATGTGAAGTTTTGCATACTGGTAGTTAAGTGAGCCCTGTGTAGGTTTTGTATGGGAAATGGGTTTGGTAAAGAAGCGTGGTACAGAAGATATCAATCAACAACAAAGCAATGTCCTGAGAAAGACTACATTCAAATTGATTATACATGCATATTTCTGTGTCTGTGCACCAATCCAATTGTGTGTGAGTGCCAGTGTGCATGCATATGTGCATGTGTGTATGCATGTTTGTGTGCATGCATTTGTGTGAGGGGAAGGTGCAACACAGATGTTCACCTCATACAATCACACTCATTCCCACACACAGGGATACAAGATGTAGTAATGACACAGGGTGGCCACCAAAAGGGAAATAGCAAGAAATAACCCAGATCATCCCAGGTATTGAACCATGGCACTGCGCCTCACACGTAAGCAAACAACACTGCTTGCTCACCTAAATCTGCCTGTATGCATATGATACATACATGTGTGCAATGCCTGCAAATGCACTGCCATCTCTACACCTAGAAAATTGTATCTGTGTGTGTGTGATTGTTGGTGTGTGTATATTTGCCACTACATCTGTGTGTGTGTGATTGTTGGTGTGTGTATATTTGCCACTACATCTGTGTGTGTGTGATTGTTGGTGTGTGTATATTTGCCACTACATCTGTGTGTGTGTGATTGTTGGTGTGTGTATATTTGCCATTACATTTTTACACCACACAACCTACAGCAATGAAACTTGGCACACACACTCAGTCAGGCAACCTGACTGCATGGTAGGGTGCATGTAGATCCCACCACCCACCCACTCACCCACCCCCTCCAAGTCTGACTATTGAATAAAACAAGAGTTACCGGGGGTGGGGGTGGGGGGGAAGGAGGAGGAGATGAAGCAGATTGAGAAGGTATCAAGGAAAGGTGTGTTTGAGGAAAATGAGGAGGAGGGGGGCTAGGGGAGGTGTAGCAATCAATTATAGCACACCCACCTGTCGTATTTCCTCAACGATGAGGGTCCCAACCCACGCGATGATAATTCCCTCCACCACGGTGAACTCATATCTGAACTCCACAAGCAGAAAGTAGCTGAACAGCCCCAAGAAGATAAAGTAGGAAATCTGCAAAGAAACAGTCATTCGCATAATGTGGCTTCCAATCTCATCAATATCATATGAAACGCTTGTTTGTGGTGAAGACAAACTCTGGACACAAGAAATTTGTGAAGCTTTCTATGCTGATCACCAAGTGGAGGTCTCAGGATTTGTCCATCACAAGTAGTTGTGGGCAGGGATCTCACTACAGTCACAGCCTTGCTGCTTGACTGCTCTGTCCAAGATTTGTCCATCACAAGCAGTTGCGGGCAGGGATCTCACTACAGTCACAGTCTTGCTGCTTGACCGCTCTGTCCAGGATTTGTCCATCACAAGCAGTTGCGGGCAGGGATCTCACTACAGTCACAGCCTTGCCGCTTGACCGCTCTGTCCAGGATTTGTCCATCACAAGCAGTTGCGGGCAGGGATCTCACTACAGTCACAGCCTTGCTGCTTGACCGCTCTGTCCAGGATTTGTCCATCACAAGCAGTTGCGGGCATGGATCTCACTACAGTCACAGCCTTGCTGCTTGACAGCTCTGTCCAGGATTTGTCCATCACAAGCAGTTGCGGGCAGGGATCTCACTACAGCCACAGCCTTGCTGCTTGGCAGCTCTGTCCAGGATTTGTCCATCACGAGCAGTTGCGGGCAGGGATCTCACTACAGCACAGCCTTGCTGCTTGACAGCTCTGTCCTCAATGCTTTCCATTCCAAAATAGTTGCTATGCACCAACAGAGAGTCATGCAAAACAAGACATGCATGATCTTTGAGACAAATATTTGAAAACTTTAAAAGCATCAAAGAACAATGTGGAAGATGCAGCTCTCTGTTTATGTGTTTCTTTTATAATAATATGCAAGGGCAACACATGGCTGGAGCTGCTCAATAGTCCCCTCGTTAGCTGAGACCCTTGGCTGCTGGGCTTTTCAGGGTCTGCTCCAGTAGCTCAGCCAGGGGCTGCTGGGCTTTCCAGGGGCTGCTCCAGTAGCTCTGCCAGGGGCTGCTGGACTTTCAGGGGCTGCTCCAGTAGCTCCGCCAGGGGCTGCTGGGCTATTCAGGGTCTGCTCCAGTACCATTTTTTTGGCATCAGTAGCATCTTTTGAAGTGCTCCAGTGTGACCCTCCATCACAGAGTGAGATGTACAGCACATCGGCTTGGTTTCAGATATGAGCAACAATGTCGGCTATGGATGTATTCTGTTTATATTTAGATTTGGATGAATTTGAATTCCTTGATCAATATATAATAGCATAAGACTTTTTAATAATAATAAAAAGCAATCAGTTTTGTTTAATACTGTCACAGAAAAAACTAAACAGCCAAAAAGGTGTGAAAAAAGTTATAAAAGTAAGGCTCACTTCTCCTTGTGTTATTGTAGACTCCTGAGGGATCACTGGCTTAATTTAGTATCAATCAAAAATATATTGTTTGCTGACTCTGCATATGACTTTTTCACATACTAATTGATAAGTCCACCAAACTTATGTGCATGAGAAAAGTAACAAAGATTTTTCTTCCATTCTTTATGACCACTTTTCTCAAAATGGCATTGTCTGCAACTTTGGAGGCAAATTGAGCATATCTTTATCAAATGTTAAATGATTTCAATAATTTTTACTCCATAAGAAAACTTATTCTGTCAACTATTTGATGACATGAATTACTCAAAACATCCATTGTGTGGTGAGGAGCCATTAATGTCAAAGGGAATTGCAGTAACACAATATTTACAAATCTTTCTTTTTAAAACTGTAGTCGGCTCTGCTTAGCTATCAAACTATAGCCTCAAAGAAAACAGAACTTATTACACTATTTGTCAGCATCATATTAAAAAAAGCTTTATATGACATGATAGTTCCCATATTTGGACACGTCCTCGGAGGACAAGCACTTCCGGAGCAGCGAGACTGACAGTCCTCAGAGGAAGAGCAACTACTTACAAGCATTTTGGCCCTGTGTGTGCACACAAGCACTGCCGGAGCAGCGAGACTGACAGTCCTCAGAGGAAGAGCCCCTGCTTACAAGCATTTTGGCCCTGTGTGTGCACACAAGAGACTAGTGACACAAAACATCAACACACCTTGCTCAAAGATTGGGGGAAGTAGCACCAGAAAAGAGTGGAAAACAAAAAATGAATGAATACAAATGCTGACTGACCACATTGAGGAAGAAAACGATGACAGGGGCACTGTAGAAATCAATGAACTTGTCCCATCCTCTCCGGGCTCTGGACTTCTCCTCCCGTACTTCGTCATCATGCTGGTCCTCCTTGCTGCAACATTAATGATGGACAGAAATTCACTTCCAGCCCTTTCATGTTCACCCAGAATCTCCTCAAAAAAGAAGAAAATACAGTGAAACCTCCTATCTTTGACATGAAAAAATTAGGTCTTTGGTCCTAAAGAGGTGGATTTAAGAGATTATCAATTTAGCATAGTTGAAAGTGAACATATTGCAATACAAAATCCACTTCCAAATATTGGCTCTAAAATAGAAATGGTCATTAAAAAAAAAGATCTTTTATTGGATACTCAGCAATATCAAGACATGTAATTAGAACTAAAACCAAAATGAAGCACACACACACACATACAAACATGCACACACACACACACACACACACACACACACACACACACACACACACACACCACCATCACAAAAAGGTATAGGAATCAAAGACAAGAAAAAAGAAAGTGTTTTACTATACTAATGTATCATTGCAATTTGCTTTTGCCATTTAATTCTGAAAGTTCATAAATGAATATTTTCTCTGAAAGAAGAAGGCACATGATCAAACAGTGATGTAATTCTTTGACTGGTCTTTCAGAAGAAATACTTCAACAAAGCAAGCATGAAATAAAAGATGCAATATAGAAAACATGCAATGTATTGCAACCTTCAGCAGAAGTAACCCTCTATACATATATGTCCAGGAACTCCAAATAATTAATAAGATTAATAAAATTCTGCTTCTGTAGAACTCATCAAATGAATCTTCTGCAAATTGCTGGTAAATCAAATGCATTACAGCAGTGCTTGTTCCATACATTTCCATACTTTGCCTACTTAATGCAGACACCAAATTTTCTAATTTTCACTATCTAGTTGTGCACAAAAAGCTCTACACACTTCTTTCCACTATCAAGCCATTTACAATGGCAAACTGCCAGATGGTGATTAAAATATGCTACAACTGAATACTCAAGTATATAAAATATGGAAAATGCTGGGTGAATAGGGGGGAAAAACCATAACACCTTGCTTTTCATGTTCAAAAAGTGACCAACTCCAGCTCCCTTCCATGGCCACAACAGATTCTCCAAAAGACTACACAGTATTTGAAATCTGCTCCATACCACCATTCTTCCCTTTTTGCTGCCATTCCTGTACTGCTACAGCTGTCAGCTAAGCCCCAGCTGCTCCCTATTAAGGCCATTCCTGTACTGCTACAGCTGTCAGCTAAGCCCCAGCTGCTCCCTATTAAGGCCATTCCTGTACTGCTGCAGCTGTCAGCTAAGCCCCAGCTGCTCCCTATTAAGGCCATTCCTGTACTGCTGCAGCTGTCAGCTCAGCCCCAGCTGCTCCCTATTAAGGCCATTCCTGTACTGCTGCAGCTGCCAGCTAAGCCCCAGCTGCTCCCTATTAAGGCCATTCCTGTACTGCTGCAGCTGTCAGCTCAGCCCCAGCTGCTCCCTATTAAGGCCATTCCTGTACTGCTGCAGCTGCCAGCTCAGCCCCAGCTGCTCCCTATTAAGGCCATTCCTGTACTGCTGCAGCTGTCAGCTCAGCCCCAGCTGCTCCCTATTAAGGCCATTCCTGTACTGCTACAGCTGTCAGCTCAGCCCCAGCTGCTCCCTATTAAGGCCATTCCTGTACTGCTACAGCTGTCAGCTAAGCCCCAGCTGCTCCCTATTAAGGCCATTCCTGTACTGCTACAGCTGTCAGCTAAGCCCCAGCTGCTCCCTATTAAGGCCATTCCTGTACTGCTACAGCTGTCAGCTCAGCCCCAGCTGCTCCCTATTAAGGCCATTCCTGTACTGCTACAGCTGTCAGCTAAGCCCCAGCTGCTCCCTATTAAGGCCATTCCTGTACTGCTACAGCTGTCAGCTTAGCCCCAGCTGCTCCCTATTAAGGCCATTCCTGTACTGCTACAGCTGTCAGCTAAGCCCCAGCTGCTCCCTATTAAGGCCATTCCTGTACTGCTACAGCTGTCAGCTCAGCCCCAGCTGCTCCCTATTAAGGCCATTCCTGTACTGCTACAGCTGTCAGCTCAGCCCCAGCTGCTCCCTATTAAGGCCATTCCTGTACTGCTACAGCTGTCAGCTAAGCCCCAGCTGCTCCCTATTAAGGCCATTCCTGTACTGCTACAGCTGTCAGCTCAGCCCCAGCTGCTCCCTATTAAGGCCATTCCTGTACTGCTACAGCTGTCAGCTAAGCCCCAGCTGCTCCCTATTAAGGCCATTCCTGTACTGCTACAGCTGTCAGCTAAGCCCCAGCTGCTCCCTATTAAGGCCATTCCTGTACTGCTACAGCTGTCAGCTCAGCCCCAGCTGCTCCCTATTACGGCCATACCTGTACTGCTACAGCTGTCAGCTAAGCCCCAGCTGCTCCCTATTAAGGCCATTCCTGTACTGCTACAGCTGTCAGCTAAGCCCCAGCTGCTCCCTATTAAGGCCATTCCTGTACTGCTACAGCTGTCAGCTAAGCCCCAGCTGCTCCCTATTAAGGCCATTCCTGTACTGCTGCAGCTGTCAGCTAAGCCCCAGCTGCTCCCTATTAAGGCCATTCCTGTACTGCTGCAGCTGTCAGCTCAGCCCCAGCTGCTCCCTATTAAGGCCATTCCTGTACTGCTGCAGCTGTCAGCTAAGCCCCAGCTGCTCCCTATTAAGGCCATTCCTGTACTGCTGCAGCTGTCAGCTCAGCCCCAGCTGCTCCCTATTAAGGCCATTCCTGTACTGCTGCAGCTGCCAGCTCAGCCCCAGCTGCTCCCTATTAAGGCCATTCCTGTACTGCTACAGCTGTCAGCTCAGCCCCAGCTGCTCCCTATTAAGGCCATTCCTGTACTGCTACAGCTGTCAGCTCAGCCCCAGCTGCTCCCTATTAAGGCCATTCCTGTACTGCTACAGCTGTCAGCTAAGCCCCAGCTGCTCCCTATTAAGGCCATTCCTGTACTGCTACAGCTGTCAACTAAGCCCCAGCTGCTCCCTATTAAGGCCATTCCTGTACTGCTACAGCTGTCAGCTCAGCCCCAGCTGCTCCCTATTAAGGCCATTCCTGTACTGCTACAGCTGTCAGCTCAGCCCCAGCTGCTCCCTATTAAGGCCATTCCTGTACTGCTACAGCTGTCAGCTAAGCCCCAGCTGCTCTCTATTAAGGCCATTCCTGTACTGCTACAGCTGTCAGCTCAGCCCCAGCTACTCCCTATTAAGGCCATTCCTGTACTGCTACAGCTGTCAGCTCAGCCCCAGCTGCTCCCTATTAAGGCCATTCCTGTACTGCTACAGCTGTCAGCTAAGCCCCAGCTGCTCCCTATTAAGGCCATTCCTGTACTGCTACAGCTGTCAGCTAAGCCCCAGCTGCTCCCTATTAAGCTTCCCTCCTAAGACTCATTGTTGTCAACTTTTTACCTCCACTTAGTTTGTTTGTTGTTCAGCAAAATAACAGAAAAAACTCAAAATGGATTCTGATGAAATTTGATAAGAGGTTCCGGTTTCACCCAAACAACAAAATCCATTATTTTTTCAAGGTTATCTGCTATCTCGTTTTGGAATTACAACCATAAACAGAAATGTCACCGTCTATGCCATAGACCCACACAGAGAGTACACTATAGCCCCGTGCAACGCCTTGGCCATATTGTATTTTTAACCTCCCCCTAGCCTCGCACAAGATCACTACCATGGTGCATGAAGGTGAGCAAGCGGGTGTGGTCTGCCACTGTGCTGCCTTGAGGTAGGTCTCCGGTCTCCGAGTGCTCTCCAGTTGCTCAATTAATGACCTTGGACTAGTTGGAGCTGATTTACTTGTTCTTCTCCACAGGGTCCATAAAATTAGAACAATGAGTCTGAGCAGAAACCAGGGGAGCTAGCACACACCTTCACTTGGCAGGCAAGGGGTACAATGGGAAGGTGGTTAGGGTGAGCATAGCAGTTACAGGACATTACACACAGCATATGATTCATTGCTCACTGAATCAGCTTCTTCATACATTTTACTAAACTCTAGCATTTTACAATTTTCAGTTGTAACCTCTCACAAGTGAAAAGTAACTGCAGAGGTCACAATTCAAAACATTGTGACAAATTTATATGCACACACCTCTTCTCTTCACTCACATGCATCACTCAAATGAGAAACATACATTTCAAAATAGACAATGTGTTGATAGGGGTGTAATAACTTGAATACAGAAAGTTTTAAAAATGAAACTCTTCACTTTCAGGCCTTGCAGCATATTGATATGATTGGAGATACACACTTTAAAACAAACAAAATATCAAGCAAAATTCACTACAACGAAGCTAGTTGTGTTATGATAATCTGTCGGCAGAGAGCATAAAGAAGCACTCTAGAGAGTGTTCGTCCTTGAGAATGCAGCACACATTAGACCCTGCCATATGTAGAAAACTTGAAAGGTTTAGTGTGGCACAGAACGCACAGGTAGAGCCCCTACAAAATGTTTTGCAAAGCAAGAACAGGCAATCATCATTTGATGAAATGGCTGCCAATCACCTTAGTAACATCATAGTCAACTTCCTCATCTTGGCATTGACAACAGGTGATGTAAAAACAGAATTAAAAGATATTGCACTAATCTTAAGGTCCCCCCCCCCCAAAAAAAAAAAAAAAGAGAGAAAAAGTTGTGGTTATGGTAACTGGACCAACCCTTTTTTCTGCTGACCCAGGCTCTTCATGCAAAAAAAAGAAGAAAAAAGAAGAAAAAAGGAAAAGAAAAAAAGAAATTGACGGTAATCAAGCAATTGTAAGCTATGCCCTACAAGCACTCAGGGAATCCACTATTTCAGTACAAGATGAGTTTTTTAAGCGAAACAGAAATTGTGATTAATGTTCAATCTGGTCTCTCCTATTGAAAAGACAAAACAAAACAAACAGTTCGGGCCAACCTACCGTACTTTATTTTTGTGGGTGGCCATGTTGCCGTAAGCACTACTTTTTTATTTCAGCCTGATCCATTACATTTTTCAGCCAAGCAGAAGCTTTATTGCAGCACATTATCAAAGGTTTAAAAAAAAGACGGGAAGGCAGTGGTGCACTAGGAACTTGAAAATAAGCTGTAGAAAGTGGAACAGATGAATAGTTGCTTGACACATGGAGGAGTCATAATCCACTGACTTCATTCAAAAGTTCCTTTAAAAATGTCTATTGATGGTCAAATAGTTTCAGACAGCATCTTCCTCTTGCATATCTCAGTGGCTTGTCAGGTAAACATGGGGTGTTGGTGGAGCTCTGATTGGCTGGTATGTGCAAGTCAGGAAGGAGGTGTTGGTGGAGCTCTGATTGGCTGGTATGTGCAGTCAGGAAGGAGGTGTTGGTGGAGCTCTGATTGGCTGGTATGTGCAGTCAGGAAGGAGGTGTTGGTGGAGCTCTGATTGGCTGGTATGTGCAGTCAGGAAGGAGGTGTTGGTGGAGCTCTGATTGGCTGGTATGTGCAGTCAGGAAGGAGGTGTTGGTGGAGCTCTGATTGGCTGGTATGTGCAGTCAGGAAGGAGGTGGAGAAAGACAACTAGACCCAAGGGGGGGGAATATAACCACAGAACCCCCCCCCCCCCCCCCCCCCCAAGAACTAGACACTTAGCACTGCCTTTGTACCTGGTAGCAACCCTGGTTTCGATGCTGCAACTGAAATGCCACAATAAGAAAATTCCAGGAACAATGGCAGAATTTTTTCTTCACTGGAATTCAAGCAGTACAACAGCACAATAAATTCAAGCAGTACAACAGCACAATAAATTCAAGCAGTACAACAGCACAATAAATTCAAGCAGTACAACAGCACAATAAATTCAAGCAGTACAACAGCACAATAAATTCAAGCAGTACAACAGCACAATAAATTCAAGCAGTACAACAGCACAATAAATTCAAGCAGTACAACAGCACAATAAATTCAAGCAGTACAACAGCACAATAAATTCAAGCAGTACAACAGCACAATAAAACCCTACAAGGAAATGGAGGTGAACTGAAAATTCCACATATACCAAAATGTCTCTTTTCATCAAAATCTACAGGATTTCCAGTTTATCTCCACTCCTTCTTTGGGTTTTATATTAATTAATCATTTGTTTTGACTTTCGAAGCATGAAGTCTGTGTGCAAGAAACTCCTGCATGAAGTATTCAATTTCCAGAGGCATGTTTTTCCACTGGGCTTAGCTTGCACATGATTTTCATCCTAGTATTTTCTATAAAATGTTGTATATTTCTTATGTTTATCCTCTGGTCTGGCCAACCTAAGCAATTTTTCCGAGTTTTCTCGGTGTGGACTGTCGTGGTTTTTGGTGGGCTGACTCACTCATGTGCTGTGTTTTGCAACGGTAGGTCGTGGGTGGGCTACATTTTGGTAGCACCTAATATAACGGTCGGGGTTGTGTTTTTTGGCCACTCTGCTATCTGCTCCGAAACTGAAGGGGTAAGTGTACATAGCTCTCTATTTTCGAACGCGGTTTTTCTTTCGTGTTTCGTTGTTTAATGTTGCATTATTTGCGTTAGAGACTGCAAGCAGCTTTACCATTGTGTGTTCCAGATTCAATTCCAAGTTCATTCGATTCCAAGTTCCAAGTTTGTTTTCAAATCCCCAGCCACGTGCTGTTGCCTGCTAACTAGCAGGAGACCAGTGTTTCATTGTGGGTTTCTCTGAGTTTTCTGTGAAAAGAATTTTTTTTTTT